>QZLH01000657.1:48166-70063 GCA_003833135.1 Oehlia diaphana
TTTTGAAATTACTCAAGAAAAAATAATTTTCCTATAAAGAAGCAATTAGAAAGCTTACTATATGCTTATTACAGTTCTTTTTAAGAAAATCAAACTATTTCATGAAAGAGATGGTGTTTTAGAAAGTTTTTGCAGAATTCAGAGCGAAAAATGAGGAGAAGAATCCAAAGTTGTGAAAGTTTAAAAAATATCAAATTTAATTGATAGTTTATTATAAAAAAACTAATTTTAAGCTTAATATGTTGATCCCGAAAATAATAAACTTTATATGAGACTATACATATATTTGATTTAACTAGTATACAGTATCTACCACCCCAATGTTACGGGTTTAATTTAATATATGGCATGGGATTTCAAGTTACACGTCAGAAAAATTTCCGAATTTAAAAAAGTGCCTATTAACCTAAGCATTTACATAAAATAGATTTTCACTGCTCCCCATGAGGGTAAAGTTAAAAAAAAAAAATCAACCTAAGCATTAAAAATTTTGGTAAAAAAAAAATTACGCTTAAAAAATTTTGCATGATCGACATCAATTAGAGGTGACGTTAGTGACGTTACACATATTAAACTTTAAATTTATTCAAGTAAAATGTGATACACAAACACACTCTTCATTTTCTTTAGTTTACAATATGTCATGTTCAAAAATATTTTCAGGGAATTTACCCGAATTAACTTATGAAATTATAAAATATTTTCAAAATGATTTTTTAACTTTACATTCATGTATTTTAGTTAACAGATTCTGGTGTCATTTAACAATTCCATTATTATGGGAAAATCCTTTTTCAATTCCTACTAAAAACCATAATTTTATTGAAATTTATTTACAACATTTAAATGATGATTTTAAACAAAATTAAAAGAATATAATATTATTAATAATTCATTACCTTCAAATACACTCTTCAATTATTCTAGATTTTTAAAATATTTAAATATACATAAGTTTATTTCTTCTGTTACAAATTGGATTGAACCTGCTATTAGAACTTCAAACTTCATATCTGATTTTAAAAGATTGACGTGTATATCATTATTGAAAATTTTTATTGAAAATGAAGTAAATTTAGATGTTTTTGAAATTGACATCAAACCTATTTCTTTTAATATAATCTTAGATAATATTCTTGAGATAATTTTACAGAATACAAATTTTATTCAAAATATTAGAAATTTAAATCTTTATGGAGAAAATAGGGAACTTAAACATCGTATATTACCAATAATTAAGTTACATCAAAATCTTAAAAATATTTTATTAGATAATAATAGTTTTTTTTCATATTATTCATTATTGTTAACAAAAGATTTAAACACCTTAAATACAATCATTTTCTATCACGTTTGTTTTAAAGGTATAAACAATTTATTTGAACAATTAAATGTTTTAGAATCCGTTCATATAATTAATTGTTCTTCTTTAAATACTGATTTTACTCAACAAATTATTAATTTAAATAAACCATTTAAATTAAAATCTTTATTTATAGAAGAGTTATCAGAAATTGAATCATTAAAATTATTAATACAAAAGTCTGGTGATTATTTAGAAAATTTTGGGTATGATTATACTGAGCTAATTGAATTAGCTCAGAACTCTCAGAAAATTAAACAATTATTAGAATTAATTATGAAACATTGTAAAAATATCAAATTTCTTGAACTGGATATAAATTTTAATCAGATTATTTATTCAGCACTCAATTTAATTGAAAATATTAAACAAAATCTTAATTATCTTTTAATTAAAATATATTATAATAATGAGCTTAGTTCGTTTATATTACAAAAATTAGGACAAATTATTCCTCCTAAATTAGAATATTTAGATTTGTATTTATGTAATGTTGAAGCATGTGATTTTGAAGTATTTCTAAAAAATTCTCAAGATACTTTTATTAAAAAATTATTGATCAGTAACAGTAAAGTTCAAAAGTTCAAGTTATTTTACCTTATATAAAAACATATATAATGAAAAAGAGAAGGGTTAAGTATTTGGCTATTGATGATATTGGAGATGAATTGTTTTCATTGAAAGATGAAGTGAAGGAATTTATGTTGTATGATATTAAAGTGCAAAGTTATTATGACTTAGTGATTGACTTGTATGATTTTATAAAGGAACTTAATTAGTAGTAATAATAGATAGGAATATTCTTTTGTATTACGATAAAGTCACTTATTCTAAATAAAAAATATTTATTTATTTATTTTGGTATTAAGAATTTTTATTGCTTTTATCGGTCCAACAATCCAAACAAAGTAGCCAATGTAATTTCATCATAAATATAATCTTATTGAAACTAGCCAGCGCTATATAATAATTACATTTAATAAGATATTACAAAATGAGAATAACAGGAGTAAAAGTTGTAATAAGATGAACCCAAAGGAGTAGAAAAAATTCTAACTAGTTTTAAGAGAATTAATTTTCCAGCGTGATTATTTATTACTCTAGTTTTTGATTTAAATATGGATCTTTTCATATTCTATAGTGTGGAATAATTGATTAGTGTAATGAACGGCTAACCATTTGAAATGAGATTCATATTATGAATGTTGATCATTTTTATGACGATAAAATAACAGTTTATCACTAATTATGATAAGACTTGTATACATATTAAATTTTCCAATTTATGAAATTTGGTTCTAAACTTTGACCAATTATAATTTTTTGACCAGAATTATTAAAGTGTGATTGACATAATTACGTTCGTTATGACGTTACGGCGGTTACGCAAAATTGGCAAAAATTGTGCGATAAATATCATTCCGAAAATTATATTTACACAATACAGTAAGTAAAATATTGATACCTTCTCCCCCTTCTTCCCTTCTTTCGTTTACAATATGTCATGTTCAAAAATATTTTTAGGAGATTTGTCCGAATTAACTTATAAAGTTATAGAATATTTTCATAATGATTTTTCAACTTTATATTCATGCGTTTTAGTTAACAGATTATGGTGTCGTTTAGCGATTGAAATTTATTTACAATATTTAAATGATGATATTAAAACACAATTAAAAGAATATAAAATTATTAATAAATCATTACCTTCAAATACATTCTTCAATTATTAACCCGGCGGATTCGACTTGACCCAATTATAGTCTGACTCGGGTAACCCGGTTCGACCCGTCAAGTTGTATTTACTGTAATATAAAAAAAAATTTAAATTATTAGTTAAAAATATATATGAAAAGATTCGGGTCGCCGGGTCAAAGTAAAGGTATAACCTGACTCGATTAGTCAGGTCGAGTTATGGGTCATCAAATGTGCGATCCCAACCCGACCTAAATACGAGTCGGGTCAATAACCCGGGTTTGACTGACCCTTTCGGAACACTAGACAGAGTTTTTATCAACATGTTATCTTTAATCTCATGAAAGTACGACAATAAAATATTGTACAAACGTTCTATGTCAGAAAATTTATTTTATTTATAATAAATAGTAGGTTAGATTGTCAAATTTTTCACAATAACCTCTTGTTATTTCAATTTTACGTTAAAATTATTAAGAAACTTTTAAGATAGTTAAGATCACATAAATTGACAAACAAAATAAAATTATGAATTTAAGGATGCAAAACAATTCACATACAAGTAACGAAACATTTTTTTTTTTTATGAAAATCACAATAATCCTAATATTCAATCGGAATTACTGATGCAAATGATGCAAATGATAAAAAATTTTTCAAACCATTTAGATACCTTCAACACCAAGATTAGCATAAAATCATATAATATAGTTCAGACATCATGCCAATAAAGTTCGTATACTCACATATACTAAAAAATTTGCAACGGCTAAAAAACAGTTTGATAGTCAATACTAATCTAAAATTTGTGACTAGTCTACATAATATAAATAACTGAAATAAAAATTGGGATAACTATCCTGAGATAAAGTTTTATCTATTGAACAATGTGTATTACACATCCACTAAAACTAATGAACGTTAAATTTGAAAAATTTTTAACGTTAAATCACGTGACTTCAAACTAGATTCTCAATCCATCATTTCCTTCAATCCTCCACTTTTTCAGTTTTTCTTGTCCATTGAACTACTCTGTAATCTCTTTTCGCTCTTACTCTTTAAATATTTCCCTCTATTTTCATCCTTAAATCTTTTGGTAAAGTCTTCGTTCAACATAGTATATTTTTGAATGACTTTTGTTTTTTGCCATACGGATGATTTCTTCACTGATTAGTTTATAATTTTCTTGCATCTTCTTTAACGCTCGTATCCGACATGCTAACACTTAAATCCTTACATACTTTATTCGCCACAGTAACTCTTAACTCTTTCCATTTTATCACCTGCTTGTTTTCATAAAAAATCACTCTTTTTTTTTTATTAAAAATGAAAAACTAAAAACAAATAAAAAAAAATAATTTTTTTTTTTTTATTTAAACGAAAAATAAAAAAGCAGATCTGAGGTCAGCACTTAATACATCATGTTGTCACGTGTTGGATAATGTGATATTACTTAACCACATAGTAACAAATCAGGTTCATTATGAAATTTGCGATAAAAAAATATATATAATCATTAGTCAGAAACTCCCCGTTAACGTTAAACGTTTACTTATAATTTTAGCTCAATTTAAGACTGAATTATAATAATGCTGTACGTATTGTTACATCAATAAATATTAAACAAAAAAAATTCTCGAATATTATAACTAATTTGAATCTAAATTATGGCTTTAAATCAAAAACCAAATTAACTTTTTTTAGTTATGAAAACATATTTTATTTGGAATGTGCACAAAAATTTTTATAATTTTAACAGTTAACTAAAATTATAGAAGTTTATCCTTTAATTTATTGGCTCGTTGAACGTTGATTTCAAAGTATATATTGTATAATATAACCTAATTATTATTTTATAAATTTATTTCTTGCAATTTAATATTTCGCTACCAAATCTAAAAAGTTTTAGAAATCAAGTACTAATAATAAATATGAAATATTTACAATTTCAATATTAAAGAGAAAACATGAATACAAATCTCAAATTATTTTATAATTTGAAATACCTCATAATCCTCCATTGGAAATTCACCTTTTTTTCTTATGCTTTTTTCATAAAATTTTTGTTCATGACAGATTGTCTTATCAAAATCTATATAAGCAGAATCTTCAGATGTATATATCAATAGTTCTTTGCCAAAGCATGGACCATGTTCGGTATGATAATTCAACGCGTTGTTTGTATCTTTTACCATACTCAAAATTGCATCTTTAAAATTATTTCTATTTTTAAAAGAAAAAATAAAACTATTTTGAGTTTTACCCCAAGAATTAGAATTCATCCATATTATTGGATTGTATCCACCAAGAATTTCTTCTGAATCCTTTACTTTAATAAATGTAACTGTATTATGCTTATTATCACATAAAGTATGAAATTTTCTAGGAGTAAATCCATCCCGACTTCCTCTTATTAATAATCGAAATTTGTATGGTAAATATAATTCTCTTAAATGAGAAATTTTATAATTGATATCTATTTTATCAATCCATCTTGAAATTATCGAAACAATATTTAAATTAACAATTTTTGAATCAATAATTCCATCAATTTCAATACTTCTAGGCAATGAAATGTTTACAGTTGGTTCACGATCAGAATCCAAGTAAGAATTTAATAAATCCTCATATAGTTGTTTATTTAAGAGTTTTTTATATGGACGAACTTTTTGTGAGAATTCTTTTGATGATAAACTAAAAAGTCTAACGTGAGGTAGACAATGTTGCAAGGTATTTTTCATTGTTTTAAAATCATCATCTGACCAAACATTAGGATCTGTAGCGAGAGTGGGATTTTGTGCAAGACCCCATTTTAATACATGCTCCCATACTTCAATTTCTTTCATTTGTAAATCATCTCTCTTAATAAGCGAAATTAAAAATTTTTCAGAAATCGAAGTAAGTGATTCAAATATTTTTTCAGGTGATTTAGCAATAAAATTTGCACAAAATTGTTGAAGCTCCACAAAATTATTAGATTGTAAGCTGATTCGTTGAGTAAATTCAAGATTTTCTTCCATCCATTCGGATTCATTTTCAAGTAAATATTTTTGTAAATAATCAACTAGTTCTTGGAATCGAAGTTCATCCGCAGCAGCCAAAACTTTAAGAAAATCTGAAGTTTCTTGCTCATTTAACGAAAGAATACCACCATAAATATACCTATATCACAAAGCCAGTTAATAAAATATATATATTTTTTTTAAAAAAAATGCTTTTAATGTATTTTATATAAAAATTACTAAATACCTCAAAATAATTTGAAAGATTTCCGGTGATATATTTGGAAATTTAATATGAGCTAAAACGTTGTCCTTCTTTTTATTAGAAGCTAAAGCTCGCCGAAAATATGGGGAACGATAACATAAAATATTCATATGAGCACGAAATATTTTTACATTAGGGTCTTCACCAACTTCAATTGTAATATCATAATATTCATCATCTTTCAATAATTCAATATAATTTTGACTTAATTTTGAGAAAAATTCGGCAGACATAATTTATAATTATTTTTAAAAAAAAAAAAAAAAAATACCGATCAAAATATTGGCGATAAATTACTCCATTTGGTAATATAATTATTTCAAAAATGGCTAAATTAAATATTGATGTGAATTTAGTTACGTCATAAGCAATTAGTAAAGCTGGTCTCAAATCTGTGACAGGTTACGCCGAATATATTAGCTTTAGAGTAAGGAGTGATGGTTAGCGGTTTTTAGCGTCACATGATCACGTGCAAGCCCGAGGTTCAAAAACACTATTTATCTGAGGGACTTAGTTTTTTTTTAGTGGTCCAAAACTTATTTGTCACCGGTTATTTGTCACCGATTTCGGCGTAACCTGTCACAGATTTTAGATGTGCATTAATAAATATAAATTATACGAGAATGAAAATAAAATAAGGTTTATAATTTATTTCACAATATGCCACATTTCATTTTTACTGCTTGTTCCAGAAAAATTACATATTGCGTGGATATGAAGAAAACAAAATAAGAAAAAAAAAATACTATTTATCTTCTTATAATTTGAAATATTTCATAATCTTCCATTGGAAATTTCCCTCTTTCTCTTATGCTTTTTTCGTAACAATCATTACAGACTTCTGTCATATCAAAATCTATATCAGCTGCACCTGTACATGTATACATTAAAAGATCTTTGCCAAAACATGGACCAAATACGGAATGAAAATTCAATGCGTTATTTGTATCTTTTATAATACTCAATATTGTATCTTTAAAATTATTCTTATTTTTAAAAGAAAAAATAAAACTAACATTTGTTTTACCCCAAGTATTAGAAGATTCCCATTTTAAAGGGTTATATCCACCAAGAATTTCTTCTGAATCCTTTACTTTTATAAAAGTAACAGTATTATGTTTATTATCACATAAATTATGAAACTCTCTAGGAGAAAATCCATCTCGGCTCCCTCTTATCAATAACTGAAATTTGTATGGTAAATATAATTCTCTTAAATGAGAAAATTTACAATTAACGTCTACTTTATCAATCCATCTTGAAATAACTGAAACAATATTTAAGTTAACAATTTTCGAATCAATAATTCCATCTATTTCAATATTTCTAGGAAGTGAGATACTGTCACCTGGTTCATAATAAGGATCCAAATAAGAATTTAATAGATCTTCATAAAATTGATGTTTAAAAAGTTTTTGATATGGTCTAACTTTATCTGAAAATTCCTTAGATGATAAACTAAAAAGTCTAACAAATGGTAGGCAATGTTGCAAGGTATTCTCCATTGTTTTAAAATCATTATCTGACCAAACATTAGGATCTGCAACGAGAGTAGAATTTTGTGCAAGACCCCATTTTAATACATGTTCCCAAATTTCAACTTCTTTCATTTGTAAATTATCCTTCTTAATAAGTGAAATCAACAATTTCTCAGAAAATGAAGTAAAATAAAGCGACTTAAATATTCTTTCAGGAAATTTAGCAATAAAATCTGTACAAAAATGTTGAAGCTCCACTAAATTATTAGATTGTGAGCTGATTCGTAGAGTAAATTCAAAATTTTCTTTCATCCATTCAGATTTATTTTCAATTAAATATTTTTGTAAATAATCAACTAGTTCTTGAAGACCAAGCTTATCTGAAGTAGCCAATAGGTTAAGTAAGTCCGAAGTATCCTTTTCATCTAATGAGAGGATACCACCATATATATACCTGTCATAAAAATAAAAGTTATAATTTGAATATTCAATTTTATGTATATCACAATATATAACTTACTCTAAAATAATTTGAAAGATTTCTGGTGATATATTTGGTAATCTAATATGAGATAAAATATTATCTTTTTTTTTGTTAGAAGCCAAAACTCGTCGTAAATATGGAGAACGATGGCATAAAATATTCATATGAGCACGAAAGACTTTTACATTAGGGTCTTCACCAACTTCAATTGTAATATCATAATATTCATCATCTTTCAATAACTCAATATAATTTTGACTTAATTTTGAAAAAAATTCGACAGACATGTTAAATATAAGAAATTCAGGAAAAAGATGATCAAATTAAACATTGGCGTTAAATTATTCTATTTAGTAATATTTTTATTTCAGAAATGGTTAATTACATATTGATGGTTGTACAGTACATCTACGCCAAAATCGGATCGACTAATGACCTAATGATTTCAAAATTTGCGATGAAATGGCCTATTTAGGGATGGAAAAAAACATGGTTTAAAACAATTTTGGCGTTTTAAAACATGATTTATACGTGTTTTAAAACATTAAGCATTTTACCAACCTTTACTACGTTATACATATTTGCAATAAAAATTTAAGCACTTTATCATATAATATATATTTAGAGTATAGCCGGACCAACCTTGTTGGGAATTTTATTTTGTAATAGCTTAGTGATACTAGTGATCCTCTACTATTCGTTAAATAAAATGTGCGCTAACTCTTAAAAAAAAAAAAAAAATTATATAATATATATTAATTTTAAATCTTATATTTCATCAAATGATCTTTTAATCGATCAATTAAATCAATAGCTACACTTTTGACGACGTAACTTTTTCAAAGTGCTTACGGACCACGAGAATTACGCAATAATCATTCCGATCAATGTTTTAAAACAAATAAAAAACGTTTTAAAACAATAAAAAACTGATTTAAATTGTTTTAAAACATCTTGTTTTAAATCACGTGCCATCCCTAGCCGTCTATTGTCGTTTGAAATGATTGTGTACTGGAATGTACACATTTTCCCCCCTTCATCATATTACTCAACAATTTAACCATTTTGAACACGGCAAATAAACGAAAAGACGAGTAGAAAATTAAAAAGCCGAACCGAACTGGATATGAATTATATTAAACAGATACAATTTTCTAAGAAATTATATACTAACGGCGTTTAAAATTATGAGCTAAGACGATTGGTCAGAGAGAATAAGCACGAAATTAGAAATGGTCCGTTTCTAAGCGGCCATGTAAACTAACACTAACATCTGAACCACTATAAGATTAGTTAATTATTGGACGTACTTTATAAAGTAATAAAAAGTTTAATATATTTGAATTTATAATTAAAGCTTTCACTAAGTCAAAAATATTTATTTCGAACCATTTTCATATTTAACTAATTTAAGAATTTCAGTTAATATTAATCAGTTATAGAAGTTGTTTTATCAATATTATTTCGTTAATAAAAATATTAACAGAAATTAAACGCTGAGTATTCCTGATTACAAACAAAGATATTTTTCATTATATTTGCTGTGAGTCAGTTTGGCTTATATTAACTTTTTTTAAACAAAAAAAAAATACGAATAAAACTTTTCAAACCCGTACAAGCTTATCTTATACAAATTAAAAAAAAATCAAAATTAGTTAATTAATTTCGAGTTATGAACATTATATTGGCGATATAACTATAAATATTGATTGACCATTAAATTATATTTTCAGTATTATCGATTAATAATTAAAATATCTATGTATCAATTATTCAACATAACTATGCGAAATATTTTTTATCATTTATTTTTTAAAGTGTTTAATTAAAATTATTATCAATATTAGGAAGTTTTTCTCTATAGTCAAATCAATAATCAAAATAAGCTTTATTAATTTTTGATTCAAAAATGGGCGAGAATTAGTTCAATAGTTACTGTATAATATTTATAGTATTACTGTATTTCAAATATATTTTTATATATAAGAGATTTCACGAAGATAATTATCTTCTGGTACTGCCCTAAAAAGGGTTATAATTACATAAAAATGATTGGACTTTTCGAGGAATTTTCTTTATTAACCTGTGTAAATGTTATTTAGTTCGCCAAAAGGATTGTTCGAGAATCGATAACTTTTATGACGAATGATAAAAAGATATTTTAATACTACGCGTCAGTCGCTCATCCAATATGTTGTTTTATTAAAAGAAAATTATATCCTTAGTGATCTAGTGTAACGAGAATAGTCTAACGTACTGTACAAAGTATGGATGATATAGTAACAATTGCGTCTAGGTTAGATTGTTCAGACTAAATAATAATAGGAATAATAAATATAATTCGGGATAATTGTTACTCATAGGACTTTAAGTATCGTTTAAATTCGCAAACGCGCATAAGATTAATTAATTGGAGTTCAGTTACAATATATAAGGAGATGACAGATAGAACAGCAAAAGAAATTTACTTAATCGTATAATGCCAGTTAAAATTATCCAATAAAAGGGAGGTCATATCCTATTTAATTTCGATATGTTAATGTTAAAATGGGCATAAATTGGTAAAATTTAGCTTCTAAATTTTTGTGGTTCCATGTTTTATTTCATCCATTATTAGAACTTGATTGTTTCAATCATTTAATAATTATAATTTCTTTGCGTAATAATGTGAAAAATTCTAATGTTATTGATACATATTATGAAAGTTGACAAGGAACTGACATTAAGCAGTATAAAGCGTATAATTATTAAGACAGATCGTTTTAATAGTACCAGAAACATAAAAGGTTCGGTTGATTTGAATAGATTACATTTATTACAGAATAAAATTCCATAATTAAAATATTTTTTTTTATATATATCTTTCGCGTCATATTATAGAATTTAGCAACCGCAGTATATTATCATAAAATATGTAATAATCATAATGTTAAGTTCTAGATTCCTCAAATTGATATAACTATCTATAATTAACAAGATGTTTTTTAAATTCTCGTGTTCTCTCATCTAATTCCTTCGTAAAAAATATGCTCCTAAATTATGCGAAGAGTTTACATCCTAGAGAATTATATTTGAAATAATTCAAAGAGTATCTTTCAGCGATATTTGAAAAAGAAACTGTCGCTAACTAGTTACTAGTAAGAATATTAGTTTAATTTACTAATTGAAAAATTCATTTTATTATTTTCACGTTTATGTTCCGAGCAATTCTCTTTCTTTTGAAATATATTTATTCATTTATTTTATTAAATAATAAAAAAAAAATCGCTGGTTAGACCAAACTGCCATCAATAAAAATTATGACAATTACGACTTGTCATAATGTTTTAAATTTTTTTTGCGGAGCTAATCCTACTTCTTGCGATTTTTTTTCCTAATCAGGACTTTTGGTTACGGTAGGTGTATAGTAATCATAATCATAGTCTAATGAACCATTTCTTTATTGTCATATATTTTATTGTGATAATAACATTTTTTAAATATCTCTTTAATCTAACTATACCAAAAGTGCACTACTCAATTAGATTAATTACATATATATTAAAAATCAAATGAATGTTTGGAATGTTTACTTAAACGTCACTCATTAATTTACTTTTTATGAATTTTACGTTAGAGGTTGAAATCGATCAAACAAAACTTTATCCGGTTATAAACCGATTAACCAGGTGCTTTAATTAATTAATTAACCGGTTAATACTACTTTTTTTACTCATACATTTAGTTGTAGGGAAATTATTATTTTATTAATTTTATTATAGGTAAGTACTGTATTATATTAAGGTATAAAATTTTCTTAAAATTCAAGATCGAAGAACATGTGATCAGAATTTGGTCGCATTAGATAATTTGGCCAAAATTATGGTTTAGAAAATTTTAACCGACCTCTAATCGATAATCGTTTACGTGTTATTGGGGTACGCGGTCAACTATGTAAATCAAAAGTATATCTAGTTACCTAGTACTTTACATAGTTAATATTTTTAGAGTTTAAATTTGATAAACGAAATTTTCTTTTGGATGCACAGATCGAACAACTTCTTTCTCCCACAAAAATTTGATATCCGTCAAAATACTTGACATTATAGAATAAATTAACACGTGAAATGCATTTTATTGGCCAAATATCACGTGCTTCGATAATTTTTGCCGTTACGCTACTCGATTTTTTTATTTGAGTCCAACTTACAATGCTCGAGTACCAATCAATGATTGTGTACGGTTAGCCCGATTGAATTCGCTAAAGCACTGCGTGTAGTATACGGATTGTAAAATATCTGATTTAAAAACCGAGTAGTACATATCATATTGGCAATAGTGATTTATATATTGAATAATATTTTATTGATTATTAAAAAAAAAAAAACAGAATTGGTGTGAATGCTTTAATTTTACAAGTATTACGATATTCAAAAAATGATTATATAAATTGAATAAGTTTTAATTCTGAAATCCAATTTAAGTATTTAATTGTTCCCAACAAACAATTTTAACAGCTCCATATAAATAAAAAGTCTACTCGATTGTGATTAATAAATACTTTATATACTGTATGAGTGTATGTGATACGTCCAACAAAAAATTTCTTCCGTTCCTTTTATTATTAGTTATACAAATATTTTGGATATGTTATAGAAATTACTTTTTTTTTTTTTAATACGTTCTTAAATCTCTGCAAATTATTTTTCAAATGAAATTTTTTTATCGAAAATATTTTTAAATAATTATACTTTAAAAAGAAAATTCATACAATATTTTAATAATTATTACATTATTAGATCGAACAAAAATAAAATTATATAAATAAAATTTAATAAACGTAAATCATTTGTAGTTAACCACGCCACGATACTTTTGACGTTCAACTTGTTTATAATATATAATCTTATAATAAGTTAGTGATGGTCGAAAGTTGGAATTAACGACGAAATACAGATCAAATACTAAGTCGGAATTAAGTATAAGCCAGTTTAACCGGTTAATTTTGAATTATTAATACTGCAAATATAATTGTTTACTATCATCGTCCTTTGAATATCAAATTTAGAATTTTCTAATTTTAGAGTTGAAGAATAGAATTTTATTGGATTTAAGTTTGCAGATAATCCGGAAATTCTTGAAATATTAGTGTGTTACAAATTTCAAGTTTTTTAATTAATCACGTGTAATAACTATCAAAATTATTTGAAATTTAAACTTAAAATTCCTGTTAATTTTTAAAAATATGCACACACGGTACATGATCATCAAATTTATGATGTAGTATTTATATTGCAACACGAACTGATTACACAAATTTTGATAAACTCCTTTTTTTTTTACTATGAGTCAATTTAACCAAAAACATTATCCCTTTGAAGACAAACATCAAACATTTACCGGTTTATCTATCAATACTTTTTTTTATTTTTTTTTTTTATCTTTTGATGAGGGGTTTGAGGGGAAAAAAAAAATGTATACTGTGCATATTTTAAAATGAATAACATTTTGGGCTCATAGAAAGTAATTCAGCCAATTTGCATATGTCAATATTCATATATATTTTTTTGACATCATTATTGAAATTTTTGAAAAAATTCTTGGAAATTTTCTCTATTAATCCAAAAAAAAAAAGGTCAAGTTTTAAATGCTGCGGTAATACGATAAAAAATAACAATGAAACCTACATTCGAACATGTGAAAATTTTGATGAGATAAAGTTTTTTCATCTTTGTAACACTTTTGAGTTTGCATCTTGCATCTTTATTACTCTCATTTTGCAATATTTATTATTTAATTTAATCTTAAATTAGTTATCCAGGTTACACAAGTTAAATGTAAATTTAGTTGATGAACACAATTATATTAATTATATTAATAAAGTGAATGTTTACAATATTTACCCGCTTATATACGGTAAAGTTCTCCCAGTTTTTTTCAAAATTTTTATTTGACCTTCTTCCCTAAAACAGACAAAGAAAATATCAAAAAGGAAAAGTAAAAAGGGGATATAATTATAAATTTAGTAAAAAAAAAATATATATGTATAATTTTATTTTGCAGTTAGTACTACATTTAAACAAGTAATGTAATGTGTGAAAATTTACATGTAATACAAAAAAGAACTTAACTCCATATCCCGATTCAAGCGTCTCTTGTGAAAAAAAAAAAAAAAAAAAAAAAAAAAATTTTTTTTCTATCGCACATTTTTTTCCCCGCACATAATTTTTTTTTTTTTTTTTCTAAAAAAAAAAAAAAAAGTTTTTCTTTTAATAATAATAATATTATAAACTAAATATAACAATCAAAATGGCAATCGGTCTAATCTCGGATTGTCTTGGAGAAATTTTTAAGTGCTTTCCTGATGATAATAACTCATTATATCATTGTATGTTGGTTAATAGAATGTGGTGTGAAAGTGCCGTGCAAATTCTATGGAAAGATCCTTTGGCGATGTTAATAAAGAAGACGGATGCATTAAGTCTATATGATAATAATGTTGAAACCGAAACAGAAGAAAGGGAACAAGCATTAGGATTATTATGTGCATTTATTAACCAATTACCTGAAGAATCACGTTCTTTATTGATTCGAAATGGAGTAAAATTACCAAAAAGTAATACCAAAAAACCTATGTTTAATTATTTAGAATTTATTAATACTTTTGATATAGTAAGATTTAGTTTAGCTGTATCATTTTGGTTATTCCGTAGAGGAAAACATAGTGGTAAAACTAGATTTCAATGTTATCTTATGGAACAAGAAATTTATAGAGTTATCGTTAATAAGTGTCCTCATATTACAAAAATTCGTTGCGTTGAAGATTTAATGGATATGGATACTGAGCAATTACCTGTATTTAATTTCACTTATTTACTTACTACTCCTAATAATTTATTTTCAAATATTCGAGAATTTGAATGTTCGGCAGGTTTTACGACCGATCAACTTTTTTTCGTATTTTCTCAATTAATAACAAATTTGGATACCCTTAAAATTCAATCCGCACCAGAATATTTTGATGGTTGTAATGGTTTATCAGAATTCATTAAAACTCAACAATCTTTACGTCGTGTAGAATTTATTTGTAATGATAAAGATGATGATGATTTACAATATGAATGTAAAGAAATTGGTAAAGCGTTAGAAAAACAAGTTAAATCTTTAACTAAATTAAGAATTTTTGGTTTTCAAGGCGTTCCATTCGATACTTTTAGAAATTGTGAAAATTTAGAAGAATTATCCTTATGTTTCGTTGATGATATGCCTCATGATATAGAAGAAAAGTTAACAATGTATAAATTTAGAAAACTTACAAAATTATATATCAAAGCCACTTCATTAGATTTAAGTAAAATATCAAAATTTATTAGACATAATGGTGGAAAATTAATTGATATTAAATTAGAAATAGAAAATAATGTTGATAATGAACAATCTGGTTTAATATTAGAAGCTGTAGCAAATAATTGTCCAAATATAATCTCATTCCAAAGTCCTATCGATCCAGCAAATCAATCACAATTAATGAATTTCTGTAAACATTGCAAAAAATTAGTTAATCTTCGTCTTCATTTCGTTGAGGATAAATTTGATGCGTGTGATGTTTATGACTTTCTCAATATACTTGGAGAATATGCTCCACGTAATATATTTAATTTCATAATAGAAGGTGATTGGGAATTATTAAAATGTACTTTGGAAAACTTTTTAAAACAACGACAATCTATCGCTCCTTTTAGAGTTATCTATATTGGTATTATAGGTCGTCTTAAAAAAAGTGATGATTGTGATTCTTTTGATGTAGATAATTTTGATTCTGATTATGAAGGTTCAGATTATTCGGATTCTCAATATGGTTATCAAAGAAATTTCAACGATTTGGATTTTTATCATCATGAAAGGTTTAAAGATTCAAACTCCGAACTTGATTTTGTTAGTAAATCATGTGATTATTATGATGATTGGGATGATATGAATTCTCTAACAAAGTATATTGAAGAAGGAATATTGGAAATTCGATCTCCTTTATTGAAGGATTCGGAATTTTGGTTTTAATTTGGATTTAACCTTTTTTTTGGGGGAAAGAAAGAAAATAAAATATATTTTTTTTTTTTAGTATAGATTACTAATAAAATAATTTTTTTTCATTTTTTTTCTTTTTTTTCTTTCTACTTTTGAGTTCGCGTTAATCGCGTTAATAATTGAGATTGTATTAATTACGGGTAATATATATATATACTGTATATATTTTTAGTATTGATTACTAAAAATATTTTTCTTTTTTTTTTTTTTTTCGTTAATAATTTTGATTTTCATTTTTAAAATTAATTATCGATGCTTTACATTTGTACATAATTATTATTGGAATTAATTGTTGATTGATGAATTAATTAGAAATTTTAGAAGATCAATAGTTTTTTTTTTTTGTATTTTCATGATTTTTTTTTTTTCCTTTTTTTTATCATGTAATAAAAATTCCTATAATCTTGTTATAAAAAAAACATGTTCGGAACAAAGTATTTGATCTTTTCAGAATAAATATAAAGTAAAATATCTTCTTAGGACTGTAACGTCACATTTCGCTTATTCGATCATTCGATTATTTAATAAATTTATTACGTGAACAAGCGAAACATTACGTTTCCTTCAATATTACTTATCCTAAATAACTATGAATCTTGGGTGATCACAACTTATGATACGGTAAATTACACTGTTACACCCGTTAAATGATAAGATTTTACATGAGGGACCCGTATTAAAAAGTCGTACAACTCAATTCTTTGTTTAAACATTTCGGCATAATCTGATAAGAAAGATAAGAAAGCAGCACTTTATGCCTTAATAACGAATATTTGCGTAAAATTATCACATGATGAAAAAATACCAAAATTCTATTGGTTATACCGTTATAGTACTACATGCGTTTTCACGTTTACCAATCGAACGATGTTTTAGGAGGTATACAGTCGACTCGCTTTTATAACGAAGTGAGTGATTTAGCAAATCTGGCCTTCGTTATAAGAAAATTCGGAAATTTTGTATATTGCGGTAAATTGTATAATACTCATGGATAACGCATGTCACAGTTGTCACACAATATATCTTCGATAAAAATTCGTTATGAACAAAAATTCGTTACTTCGTTAAACGGTATACAGAATTTTACTAGTAATCTTCGATAATATCGGTATAACAAGAATTTTTATGATAAAATTGATACAACACCGAAGGTTCGCTATATTAAGAAATTCGTTAAATCGAAATTCTATATGCATAATACTACGACATACATAAATTAACGCATAAAATTTTCTTTTACTATCAACTCGTAAAGAATTTGCGATATTCATTATTGTATTCGATAAGAGGCTGATTCGTTGAGATTTGATCGAATGATCAACCCATCAAATGCATATTTTATTGTTCAGTCGATTAGGAAGGAATATGCGGATTTTACGGTCTTCGATATTCCCATCCAACAACTACACTGTGTATTTATTAATAGGTATTAAGATTTAGTTCTTTCCCTTTTAGATAATACCAGTCAGAGTTTTATTGTCTCTTTAGATACTGACTGACAATATTGTAATTCCGACCCTAAAAGACATCCTTAATCCTTATAGAATGAATCATATTGACAAGTAATTGCATTATAAATTAAGTACTAATTCTACAGGGAAAAATAAAACTGCTATATCAAATTTAACGGGCAAAAAAATATAAAAGCTTTGATGATTAACTTCTGATTCTCATATACAACTGGTAACGCCTTTTGAAAATAGTAATAATTAGGCTATATTTAAATATTTAATGGGCCAAAATTTTCTTAATAAATTCTTATCTTTATAAATATCTGGAAATTTTATTATTTTTGTAACTTTCTTCTAATAATAGTTTCTTTACAATTCGTGATCTAGGAATGTTATTATATAAATCTAAAAAATTTTTACAGTGAATCTGCTGCTTTATAAGGTCCATGTGACATAAGATGATAGTTTCATTCAAATATTAAGTGTACGAATTTTAAATTGAAAAATTTTAATGGCCTACGACGTTAAAGAGATCAAAATCAATTAAATCTTTTTTTCTTGCTAAACTCGATCACGTTAATTAGTCACGTGTGACACATTTGATTGGATATAATTAATTCGCGCGATTGATGGCTATTTAGATTGTAACTAACTGTTAACAAATTATATTAAATTTGTCATTTAAAAATATATGTATATATAGCGTCGGAAATTAATTATGAGGAAAATCATATAACAAAAATTAGATCTATCAAATACATATATATATATATAATTATTATTATGATTTTATTTGATACAATATAAGTTTTTTCATTTAATTATTATTAGTGATACCGACTTAACTGAGACCAAAATGGTAAATTTGTATTTTTAACATTTATTATCGTTCAGCCAATAGGACCATGCAGATTTTCATAGATCGATATTTTTATACCATATTATTGATATAAATAAAGTGGAGTAAAAAATATGGTGTAAATGAATATTGTGTAAGAAAAGTTTAAATAAAGCTAATAAAGTGGATTAAAATAGCAAAAAATTGAGATTTATAAAAAATTAAATAAAGTTTATTTATGATGTTATTAATTAATGCATGATCAAAATCGTCAGAACGATATCCAATAACTATTTATTATTTTTTAGTTTTAGCTGTTGTTACAATTGTTAAAAGCTATAATAAAGTTTAAAATGATCTATCATGTTTAATTAAAGTTAAAATTTAACTTTTGTACGCCCTTTCTCTTCGCCCTTTCTCTCTATCTCGTCCACGTCCTTTCTCCCTTTCTCATCCTCTCCTTTCTTTTCTCGTCCTTTATCTTTCCCATCGCAAGAAAAAAATAAACACGCTTCCTTTAGCAATAAGGTATATATATGTATAAAAATAAACACAATAAACACGTTTCCTTAAGCAACCTTTTCATCGAATATTTGAGGTACTTTTTTACTTATTTATCACGACACCACCATCCAAACAATTCTACCATAAATAAAATTCCATTATACATTATTACAATAAAATAAGTATTAGATTACTACAAAATAAATTTTTTTTGCGAATTTATTTTTTAACGCACCACATGGCAAAATTTGTCTTTTACCTACTACTTAATAACCTCATCGGAGATTTGATATTTTTTGCCTTGTATTTTAGAAGCTGTGTGGCTACCAGTCCCGTCAGTCTCCTTTATCTATGTTAATTTAGAAAGATAAAAAGTCAGTGATAAATTCACATTGTGGCAATCTATGATTAATTTTTTTTTTAAACAAATTTAATAAGCAAATGTCAGTAAATTAAATGCGTCCCATAGCCAAATAAACATAGTTGACCTCCACGAAGTCTATAAACCGACATCACAGTACTAATTTTATTTTTGATGCTAAATACATTTGCAGTCAATAAATCTAAGAATTTGTAAAAATATACATATTATTTGTAACATCTGTAATATATCATGTACAATATATTTCAACATGAACGCGTATCAAATGTGTCAGACTGATAAAAGTTGAGTCATTTACTAAACAAAATTACTGAAATTAAAATGAATCACCTTTAATCTCTTAAGCTATATATGACTAATTTCTAATGATATGATTTTAAACAAAATTATATCATACCATATTTGGAAAAATGATTAAGTTCTTGTTGGTCTTTGTCAATATGATAAAGAATAGTTTGATTATTATAAATGTAGTGTCAATTTTTTTCACTTTGATGTCTCAATGTGTCAGTTTGAGTCATAGATTTTTTTTTTTATTTAAGACATTATCAAACTCTCATTTCAATTTTTTAAAACTCCCAATTTTTTTTAAAACCACATAATTATCAATTTTTTTTTGCTAATTACAATTTTTTTTAAAACCACGTAATTATCAAATTTTTTTTGCCAATTTCAATATGAGCACATCTGAAAACTACATTGGTCAAAATGGTAAATCTTGCAAATTGTATTTTAATTATAATATTAATAATTAATCAAATCTTTCATTTTTCTACTTTCAATCTTTCTAGCCATTATCTCTTATTTTAAAAATAGTAATAGGATAACAAGGTCATATTTAGGGTTCTTGAAAAGTCACCATAATATTATTATTACTTCAATTGCTACTACTACAACTCTTTTAGATGATTGGAACAAACTTGATAATTATTGGGCTGTTCATTTTTTGAGAGAAGGAAAGAGAGAAGGAAATGATTTTCTTGATTTAAAAAATAAGGTGTGTTTTTTTTTATTTTGCATAAGTTAGGGTAACCCCTAAGCAACTACGCTTACCTTAGGGAATTTACTGGGTTCGACAACCTTGGTAACCACTCCAAGTTTCTCAATTCAGGTGTCCTAACTTTTGTTGTTGATATAAGTCTGCTAATTCTGGAGGAGGAATTGGCTATGTACCTTCTTCTATCCTAAATAAAATTTAAACACACTACTAACAATGTCTTTCTTATAACAGGTGACTGAAGAACGAAATCGTTATGCAAAAACATTAAAAATATTCTGGCAAAATATTATTAAGAAATATGAAAAAAATTCAATATCTGCTGAAAAAGAAAATTTAGTATCTGCTAATTCTTCACATTCACAAAATGTCATTGAGAATTCTGATAAAAATCATTTTATTCCTATTGAAAATCAATCCATTTCTAATTCATCTCATTCAAAAGAAAACATTGAAATTCCTATTAAGGATCATTCTATTTCTACTACTAAAGATTATTTCATTTTTACTAAAGATTATTCCATTTCTACTGAAAATCATTCTAAAAATTCTCAACTTATCAATTTTTGTTATGATATTCTTCAAGAACTTGATATTAAATCTAATATTCATCCATTTTATGAATATAATGAAGAAAAAATTTCAAATAAAGTTATAAAAAATCCAATGGATTTACTTACAATAACTTCAAAATTAAAAAATAATCAATATGCAAGTATTGAAGAATTTGAGAAAGATATTCGTCTCATATTTCGCAATTGTTATATATATAATAATATAGGAAGTGATATGCATATTTTAGGAGAAGAATTAGAATCAACTTTTAATAAGATCTGGACTGAAAAAATTGGTATTCAAGTTAAACAAAAAGAGAACTTAAAAAAAAGAACACGAGATAATGATACTGATTTATCTTTTGGTAAATTATAATATTCTTTTATTTTTACATAATTCATGATTTATTAATTAATTTTTTTAATTATTTATTTATTTACTACTAGAACTTGTAACAAAACAAATTCAAATTTTAGAACAAAACAGAGATAAATTAGTATATAGACAAGTTGTGAATGATGCTCTTCTTATTGTTACAGCATATGAAAATCTTGTTGCAGATAATATTATACCTTTTATTGAACTTTTAAAAACATTTTTATTAACAAGATCACAGATATCATTATCTTCTGCTGATGAATCTGTTCTTCAAGCAATTGTTGAAAACCTTTTACCATTAAAATATTGTATTCCTGAATTATCACTAGTAATGGATGGTACAAAATTAAAAGGATTTGGTCGATTTGGATATTCAGATATTTTTATCTTAAAAGGAATAGGAAATAATAATATTAGTTTGGAATTAAAATATATTTCATT
>QZLH01000658.1:23724-50939 GCA_003833135.1 Oehlia diaphana
TTTGTTAAAAAAAAAAAAAAAAAAAAAAATTTAAAACAATAAAAAATGATCAAATGATTATTAATGATGTGATGTTGAAAAAAATGATTTGTCTAAAAAAATAGAAGAAATAAAACAATACCTTTTTTTTTTTTTCTAAAAAAAAAAAAAAAAAAATTTTTTAATAATTTAAAAAAAAAAAAAAAAAAAAAAAAAAAAAAAAAAAAAAAAAAAATTTATTTTTTTTTTTTTTAAAAAAAAAAAAAAATAAGATTGTTTGATCAGTTGACAAAAATCCAAAAAAAAAATTCAACCAATCCAAACAATCAAAACCAATTCCCCAATTCCCCATTTCATATAAAATAAAAATAAAAATTTTGTGTTCGTGTAATGAAAAAAAAAAAAAATTGTAAGTATAATTCCCGAAAAAAAAAGAATATTTTTTTTTTTAAAAAAAATCTCATAAAAACCTGTTTTTTTAAAGAAAGAATTTTGAATAAGAGGAATTTTTTTTTGTAGAATTTATGAAAAAAGGAATATTCTTTTTTTTTTTAAAAGAATGAAATGAAAATGATTTTTTTTTTTTTTTTTTATTTTTAAAAAAAAGATTTTCAAAATAATATTTTATTGAGATTTTTTTATTGAAAAAGTTTTTCGAATTTAACTTGCATTACATTACATACAGTACATAAATTATTTTTTTCCATTTAAAGAATTTCTTTAGTTACATTCTTGAAATTTTTTTTTTTAGAAAAAATAAAAAAAGAAAAAGATTTTCACATTGAAAATTAAAAGTAGAAATACCCCTAACCCCTTTTATCCTTTTATTTTTTTATTTTTTTACTCGATATATTTTTTTTTAAAAAAAACCCCCTAATTTTAAGTATTTCAGTTGTAATATTTGTAATTTATATGTATGTATGTATAAACGAAATTTCCGATTGACATTATAGTGACAATGTGACATCCCCCCTCCCCTTTTTTTTATAAAACCAAAAATAATTTATTTTTTTTTAAATATAGAATCTTATTATAGTACTTGTAAAATAATATTTTTTATTTTTTGTTTTCTTTTCAGGATTTTTATCCTGTTTTTATGACGACAGATTGGGGTGAGGTTAGATAAATTTTTGAGGGGGGTTAAGAAGGAGGTTTAAGAGGAGGGAGTGATAAAAAGACTTTATTTATTTAAATTTTATTTCTTTATTTTGGGGTAGTAATTAATATTTGTGAATTTTTTAGGCAAAACAACATAAATGCGAATTAAATGAGATTAATAATTACTTCTTATATCAAGCATCATTGTGTATGATCATCGCGTTAAAATGGTGTCAAAGAATTATGTAATTTTAACAAATAACAATATAAACAGAAATTTCCCATATTTTAATAGTTAATAATATTTAATATTTATATAATAAATATATTATATATATTATATATATATATATACAGTACATTGTAAAGGAAAAAAAAATAAAAATAATAAAAAATAAAAATTATATAGTAAATATGTTATGTATATTAAAAGATCGGATAGATCGGATCAAAAAAATAAAAAAATTTACAAAAAAGAACCTTCTAAAATAGAAATTAGAAAAAAAAACCATCAAATATATCAAATATCCCTAAAATAGTATCAACCATATATTTCTATACATTATCTATCTAAAAAAAAGAATAATAATAGGAAAAAAAAATATTATTGTAAAAAAAAAAAACAAATCTCTTTTTCAAAAAAAAATTTGACTCATTATTTCACATTCTTATCCGCCTTTTTTTTATCATCATCAAATACAGGTCTTAATTTATCATCCCAAGCATAAGGTGTTCTACGTCTTTTAACTTTTTTCTCTTTTTTTTCCATAGTCGGTAACGCACCAAATTTAACATGTTGTTGATCTTCTTTATCACCACAAAGTTCTTTGGTTGGATCAATTAATGTATCTTTGATCGGTTTGGGTTCATCAGCGAAAGTAGTTGATAAATTATCATGTTTATCTCCAAGTACCGAACTTGATGATGTTGATGTTTCCATTTTTGAAACTTGTTAAATTTTTTTTCGTTCTCGTTTTTTTGTACTCTTATAAAATAAATAAAAAAGAGAAATGTAATATTTTTTAAGTACGAGGTAAAAAAAAAATAATATTTTTTGATTTAAAAATAAATTGATTTTAAAAGTTTTTTTTTAAAAAAAAAATTAAAATAAAAAAAAATTTGGATAAAGAATCGGTTTTTTATAAGTTTACTTGGCTGTGACGTTATTCTATTATTCCATTCATTAAGTCATCAAGTATTACGTATTATCGGAAATTATCTCACACTAAAACCCGATGATTTGATTATATAATGATGACGATGATATAATATTCAAATGATAATATTCAAATAATTTGATCAGAAGTTCACAGCGAAAATTTTTTTTTTTTTTGAAAAAAGAAAAAAAAAATGAATTAAGAAAGGATGTAAGAACAATACAATATGATATATATAGTATATTATACAATAAAAAAAATATATATATTTGTTATATATATTTATTATATATATTATTCCATATATATTAAATAAGTATAAATATTTTTAAAATGAATATAATAAAATAAGTAAAACAAGAAAAAATGTTGAAACAATAAAAAAATATATATATTCTTTATTTATGGAAATACAAAAGGTATAAACGATACAAACGATTTTTTTTTCTTTTTATGATATATAAAATGAATTAAATAAAATTTGATAAATAAATGAAGATCTATTATTATAGAATGTTTCCATCGGACAAAATAATATAATATAATGGGAAATGAATTTTTTTTTTTAAACAATGAAAAAGTCTTCGAAAAATATCTTATTTATAAAGCAAAAATTAGAAATTCGTGAGAAAAATTTAAAAGCAATCGTAATTGAATATATTGCCACGTTTTTTAATATCATAGTCATGAATTTTTTAGTAATCTTTAAATTTAACCAAAAAAAGTAAACTTTACGGAGAGATCCGAATGATACATTTCAAACTAAGATTTATATATTATATAAAATTTTATTTTTAAATGAACTAACTGTATTAAGTAATTTAAATCGACTTTAAGAAGAATCTGGGCTTATGATATTGGATTACTAATTGTTTCTTAATGATTATTGAGTTAATAAACTAACTAAAATTTGAAGAGATAATTCCTTAAAAGTATAAATATATTTTCTCGAAAAATCATAGAAAATAAATATTACACGCATATTGTAAATTCATATTTGATCGTCGGAATTATTACGAAACCTTCATTAATCCCACTATGGTAAGAAATGTTATTAATTTACCGGTTCAAATTACATAAACGCATTGTAAGGTGCATTGGCCATTGGTGATTGATGATGTCCGGTTTTGACCTGTAATCCCTGGTAATCGTAATCGTAATCGCTCGGTAATCGCTCGGTAATCAGAGTTTCCCCATTTTGAAAACGCCGATAAGATAAGATTAGCTGATAACAAAATTGGAGATTAAGCTGCTGTTGGATTTAGAAGATTATAAACGTAAGTCCTTTTTTGCATATTTTAAATATTATTTTTATATAGCACTCTATTACTGTGAATGTAACTCACCATATCCACCAATGTTGTCCATATCCTTCATGTCCTTCATTCGTCAGTTAAAAACCTTGTTAAATTCTGTCGATACCATTGTTATATATTTAGAGAGAATTTTTGATATGAAGTTATCAAGAGGAAAATGGATAACCGGTATTTTGATGTGAACAAAAATGCGAACAAAATTATGGAAACAACATGATGCCTCTTATGACTATATCGTCTGAAAGGCTATCATAGTAAGACCACGCTTGTTTTGAAGGTTATTACTGATTTTGTGCATAAGAACTGCATAAGAACTGTATTAGCCCTTTGCACAGTTCTCTATCAATCAAGGCAAGATACTAGTGATGGATAAGAATAGCGGGCAAAACATATATTAATCAGTCTTGCTACATGATGGAGGAGAAGAAATGGGAACCTCTAATGAATTCTAAGGTCTTTACTTGAACAACTTGAACAAAAATCCAGAAATATATAGAGAATGATGTGTGATGTTCAGTAGATTTCTATGATGATTTTTTTATATTCATATTTCATCAGCATCGTCAAGCCAATGTTGGATCATATCTATCCTCTTCAGAGTATTAATATATGGTAAACTTACCCAGGTTCCCAGATTCCACTATTCTATTTCAAAAATTATACAAATTGTTGTTCGCTGATACTTATTAACAAGATGATTGATGAAGTTAACATATATTACACGACACTTTAAGCAATAAATTCAATAAATTAGTAAGAAACCTACTTGAAGTGTGTTTGCGCGTAAATACACAAAAATATTAAAAGGTAAATATCTGAGGATTAATTATAAATTCCATATTTCCTTCATACATCATCAATTAGCTATGATAATTTCATTTAATTTACGAAAATCTGTAGTAAGATAGCAAGTAAAAATATGTAAAATTAATTTATTATAATCATTAATTATTTAAAATTACTAAACAATTTGTTATTCCTTGTTTACCTTCATTTATTTAAAAAAGATTTGACAGGGAGAGAAGAATATCCTCAAAAAATTCTATATCACGAAATTTTGCTGCTGTACACTCCGGGGATAATTTCCATTAAACATCAGACTACGCTGAATATCAAACGCGGAGTGGTGTAAAAAGGTGTTGGGTTTGTAGTAGGTTATTAAAAGATAGGATAAGTAAGATATTTAGGATAGAGTTGCTTGTTTGAAAAATAATAATCATGTATATTACTTCATGTATCACGGAACCTATGTATTTACTACAAATAAATATTCGCATCACTTAATTTTTCTAGTATGTCGATTTGCAAGGCAACTAGGGATGAAACAGATCGGTATGTTAGATTGATAACAAAGGTTTGGGATTCTTACTAATTTTGGGTAATACTCTTTTGCTTCAGCTTCGACCTTCAAGAAATGTATAATAGGAAGTGAGCGTAGGAAGATTAGGAATCATTTTCTCTCTACAATTCATTATTATGGCAGTGAACCTTTAACAAGCACTTCATGAATTCAAACAGACGTTACGAAGGTTTTCCAACTTGAAGCATTCTCACTAAATTACCTACGAAATCAAGACATTTCAACAGTACCCAACTACAAAAATCTTCCGAATCTTAATCCATGCAGAAACGAAGTGCCCTTCCTGTCCTTCATGTCCATAACTATTAATATTCACAATTTTGCAAATTTATGAATAATTAATTATCAACTAATTGATGACTAGTTGTACAATCAAGACGCGTCTATTCAAAGGGGTCGTATAAATTGATTAAGCGGAATTTCAATTTATGTAATAAAATTAATGAAATTTTATTAATTTTAACGTCATAATTAATAAATAAATACCTTTCCCTCGTCTTGATATGCGCACATCACAAGTTGATATAAATAATCTCATTTTTTTCTTCTACAAAACTTATTCTCACCAGTCACTCAAAATTTCTTGTAATGATGTATCAAGGTATGTACTTTTCCTTCGTTAGAAATGTAAAATTGGCTTTGATACTGGAAGTGATAGTTCCTTCGTGGAAACGTGGAAGTGATGCTTCCCTTTGTGAAGGATAACTAATAAAATTCCTAGTGCTATTAAAAGTTTCTTTGAATTTATCTGTTGTTACTGTTAGGTCAACTGAATCTGGAGGAGGAATTGGTCATGTACTTTCCTTACAATAGTTTGATTAATTGATAGAGATCCAATCTATGTTACACCATCTCTCGCCCTAACCCCCCCCCCCCTTTTTTTAGGTACTGTATAACGAACGGACTTGCTGTAAAATTTCTAGCAAACAAATGAAGTTTGAAGGAAAAGAATTAAAGGGCGTTGAAGCTAGGACTGGTTTCATGCACAACAATAAAGACCATGATATTTGGGTTTTTCGCGATAGAGATTATTTTTTATTTTTACTTTAGAAAGGTAGTTGGAATTGTCAAATACATGAAAGTGATGATATAAGAGGTACAAAGTACACATAAATTCGCGATAGAGTTGAAGCCGTACGTTTAATGTTTCTGTTCCAGTTGGCACTCACATGCTCGTAAAGTTTTAACTCGGGTAAGAATTTTATTTAAATTAGCTTAATTAAAAAAATCTCTCTTTATTAAAATTATTCTCTAATGACAATGAAGATAAAGAATTAATTACGCGGTTTTTGAAGGGCACATAATTTCACATGATACGAACAGTGTTTGAAACTCAATATGGTGAATATGCGCGTTGTGCAATTTGGCACATCTGCGCACATCGCGCACATACCATATACTTATATATAACATGAAAGAGATTTTTTATACTTTCGTAAAACGCTAATAATATTTGAATATTTTATTTTTATGGACTTAATAATATAATAAAGGTTTTTTACAATTTCATGTATTTTTTTTTTATAAAATTTTACTAGAAAAATGAATTATGCATAACTTTTCGTACATTCATTTAGCATAAAAATTAAATTGCACACATCATTGATAATAGGTTTACATACTAATTTGAATATGCGGTAAGTCTCGGAAGCTTCATAACATTTTTTATTATTCTAAATTTAGAGTAAATATCGTATCAAAAGTTTTTCAAAATCAAAGAATGGGACTACACCTGCTTATGAATCTAAAATTTTCAAGCAAAGTTTTTAATTCTATCACTAAGGCACTTTGTATTATTTGCTTTGATGTATTGGGTATTATTCCTTGAAAAATTTACTCTAGGAATCTGCTTCTCAATATGCATCCAGACTTGGGTATCGGACCTTACTCAAAACTTCGTCCTCCATTGTTACAAATACTGGTACACAAAATTCATTGCTCATTTCCATAAAACAAGTCTGATCAAAGCTGTTTGGGTTTGTGATTGGTGAAGTTTTTGTAACCTCTCTTTAAGGCATTCCATTTTGTGTGATATTGGACTCCCCATAAGCACTATAATAGTAGATTTAAGTTCTGACTTTAAGACTGAGTTTTTGAATTCATTGTCTTGAAATTCTTTCATAATAAATTTTAATGTAGAAATCTTCACTTTTGGGATCCTATGAAATGCATCCAAAGAATCTAGTGTTTGCCGGATTTTGTTGAACAAGCTGCCGCAATTGTTGAAGTTGTGGTTGATTTCTCAAACCAGCTAGTGCATCAACATTCCCATCTTGTTGCTGCTGTTGCTGCTGTTGCTGTTGTTGTGAAAATGCTTCAAACAGGTTTTGTGGTTGTGGTTGTTGTTGTTGTTGTTGTTGTGGTTGTGGTTGTGGTTGTGGTTGTGCTATGGAAATAATAAGTTTTTAATGTCAAATTCCTAAAAAACTTTGGTATTTCAACTTTTAAGATTAAAATTCTACCTGTTGTTGCACTGATAATTTCTTTGATAAGATTTTGATGTGACTTTTTTCATAGATTTTTTTGTCAATAGAATCCAAAGATAATTCCCAAAGTATTTTCCTGAAACCTTCAGTTTTACAATAAGTTATTTTTCTAGTAATTAAATTTAATTCTTTACATTCTATTTGGAAAAAGTATTAGAATTATGAATTTATTTTTTTATCTTTTATTTTAAAGAACTTAGATTTTAACTTACATTATTTAATATTTATTATATAAATTCTTTTTCTGTTTAATGAATAGTAGTAGGAATTTTCTCCACCATCTTCATCCAGGATTAACTGATCTTTCTCTTCCAATGGAACTTTGGCAGCATCTGACAATAGAATCCAACTCTTGATATTTTCACCTATTTCCATTTCCTCATCCTCTTTACTTTCAATAGTATTATTACTTTCATAAGTTCCTGCAATTCAAAATATAGAGCATTGAACAGTTTATTAATAGAAATTTATAGAACCTTTTATGATTATTATATCAAAAAATTAAGAATTATTTTTCATAAATAAGTACTATTTTTTTTTCTTTAGTTATTTTAAAAGAATAAGTTATTTTAATAAAATATTCATAAAATAAAAGTATTCCTTTTTTTTTATTTACTTATCACATTTTGGATTAAGAAAACATTATATAAAATTTTATATATGATTAAATATTTTAAAAATAATATATACAGGATCAAAAATATTTTTACATATTAGTTCCATAAAATTATACTTTGTGATCTTAGCAATATAATGACTTTTGGAGTCATTTCTTTTGAATAACACTTTCACAGTTTTTAGCTGATGAATTTTTTTCTATCACAAAGTAAAATAAGTAAAATGTTTATACTTAAAATAAAAACAATCTAAATTCCATATATTATTTATTTATTTATTTATGTGTAAATGTCTATTGTCACTATTAATCCTTCCTTTTTTTTACAGTTTTATTGTGACTTATGTAACTACTTCATTACCTATTAAAAAATTGTATTAACTTTACAAATTGCCAGTCAAGAAATTACATAATAAATTCATGTAATATTACCTTTTTGAGTATTTCTGATTAGTTAAAACCATTTTACATTATTCCTTTTTTCTTTTCTTGAACAGTTTGATTTTTTTTAAATATTGATTATAGTTCTTAGATTCTGGAAATGGTACTTTCTCAATTTGATTTTGCTGTTAATATAAATATTTTATTAGTTTTTGTGGTATTTTAAAATAAATTTGGTGATTTATAATATTTACATTGACCAACTCTCTGTCTTGATATTCTCATTAATATTAGTTTAAAATAAATAATATTAATTATGAATTTAAATAAAAAATTGTTTAATTAAAAATTTTAAATTAGTAATTACTAATTTCCTTCCAAAGATTCATGAAAAATGAACATCATAATTATTTGAATTATGACTATTGTTTAACAGCTTTGTGGAAAATTAACACAATAATATTATAATATTTCTATAAAAATGATGAAAAGTTGGAAGAAAAATACAGAAAAATTAACACTAAGAACTTCTAAATTTAGCTGAATCACTCTTCTTTAATTCAGTATCAATATATTGAAATCTATTACTAAGTGCCTTTTTTATAATGGGAATTATATTTTAAATTACATGTACTTTAATGATAATCTAACAATTTTTGTAATCTTTAACCTATTTGTAACATCAAGTCTGAAATAATCTTATTAAAATCCTCTGAGAATTTCATTAATCTTAGTAAGATCAAGATTATAAAGTCTCTTCTTTTTTTGATTAATTCATTAACTATATTTTTGTTATCACTGTATGGTCTCAATATGGTGATGATGATGATGATGATGGTGATGACATTAATTTTGACATAAAGGCATTTTGTTAAATTAAAAAATTTTGTTAAGATTTTAAAAGAAAAGTGGTCTTAAATTGCTTATTATAATTAATAGATTGATTGATGATAACTTCATTATCCTTCACACATATACAAAAATGGTAAATTTCATCATAAGTTATCTTTAACTTTATTAAGCAATCAAAAATAAATAGGGTCTAAGACTGGAAGGAGTTATATTTACCAAGATAGTATTCAAGTTTTTTTTTGTTTTTCATTTTCTTTTCTTCTATATGTTTAATAATAAGTTAAAAGATAATTCTAGTTCATTAGTATTTCAAATATTCTTACTAACCTATCAGTTTTTTTAGTTCAGTAATATTTTCTTTTTTTTATCCTCATCTATAATGAAAAGTAATCATAGGCACTGTTTATAACTTATCTCATTGAAATGATGAAAAAATAGTTACCTAAAGATAAATTAGATTCTCCACTACTAGAGAAAATATTTTGTGCTTGACATTATAATAATTTTATAGTTTCAAAATGAATGTTTTTAAGTATGGTTCACTTCAAGTGTTTGCTTTAATACTCGTATTTCTGCTCCATTTGCTAGTTTCCATAATTTGTTTCTATACAGGTGCAGAAGAATCTAAAATAAAAGTTGAGTGGCCTTTTAGTTAATTTACTATGGTGGTAAAAACTAAAAAAAGAAGGCTTAATTGAGTTGCTATAAGTAGTGCTTCGATCCGGATGAAAACTTGAATATTTTCATGTGACGATTATGGCTGAGAAAGATTATGAACTTCAGATTTAAACAGACTATAATTTAGACCAACATTAAAGTATTATTATCCCAAAAATTTATGCTAATTCTAGCCAAACTCATAGTTCCAGCGAAATTTAATGAAATTCAATCCGGATGAAAAACTGGATAAAACCGCTACAGATCGAAGCACTAGCTATAAGGCCTAAAAAAAAGGTATCGGATGTATGTTTTTACTTTACATAAACACGTTAGATTATTTTTTTTGTGTCAATAATATAAGTTTGTTACCTGAATCTATATACAAATAATTTTTTAAAAAAATTATATATATTGTTCTTTAAGATTGTGATTATATAGGAGTGTAAAGATCAGAATATACTGGAATTGGTAATGAACTAATGATGATGATTCTAAGAAAGATTATAATCCTGACGAAACTACCTAAATTATCAGGAAAAAAAAATCTAAAATCTAATCAGAATAATATGAGATTTTTTTTCTCAATGATGAAACTAACAGTCCGCTATTTAAGGATTATTGCATGCAATACATTATATTTAACTTTTATACCCACACAAGAAGATCACGGAATTTATCACACGAAAATGAAAAACAATTAAGTTTTAATTCTTTCTAGTTAGGTCCTTTTTGCATCAACTTATTGGCTTGATTGTTTCCATTTAAATTGTTTTACAAGATAAGCTATATTTTATAAATTTACATTGCAATTTCAATAATTCAATCATCATCCCTTAAAATTCTTTAATAATAAACAATAACCTAAAAAAAAAAAAAAAAATGAAAAAAAATAAGAAAATTCTCAGAAAATTCCATTAATTGACCTTTTTTTATAATGTTATGTATAAAATTAGGCGCGAATTGTTTTATTTTTACAAACAATTAGATTCCACCGAAATCATCAATTTAAGTTCAAATATATTCAAAAGCAGAGTTTTATCAAAATAAAAATTTTGAGTTTTCAATAATTATATTAAATACAGTTCCAAGATAAAACTGGCAAGAGTAAGCGGTACAAGTATGTAAAATTAGCGGTTAAATTATTCCACGCATGTTTATATCCATGTATATTAATCAATACTTGTATTAATGTGTTTAGAGCCTGAAAATTTTCCTCTTGTCCTTCAAATCGTAAACAACTGCTTTGGTACAAATCTCACAAAACGGTACAAAAGCTATAATGATGGAGCATGGAAAAAATTGCAATAAAGTTTGATAGCATATGCTTGAAGGCAAAACGCAGAAATAGGACTGGCAGATAATATCATAGAAAGTTTATTTTGACATTAGTCCTACTGACCAATATATAAGACGACCGGATTTGAAAAACATTGAGAAACCGATGAGAATTCAGCCAACTTTTTCGACCCGAAGTATCCTTCTATGAATATACCATGGTATTAATGAAGACTGATTTTCATGTTTTTTAAATTCTTTTAGCATCAACTTTAACTTTTATCTGCTAAAGGGCAAAAAATCAGGCGGGGTTTCAGACGTCATCATTTCAGTCACAAGATTACCAAACGTGATACAGACACACCACGAAGATGTTTCTACAGGTCTTAATAACTCTTCCATTACAATCAGAATCCCACCAGTACTAAAGGTATATGCTTATCTAGCTCGACGAGCAAAGGAGAATCCTCATTCTCCTAAATTTTCTTTCTCATGAATTAGTAAACTAGAAAAAAAATATATAAAATTTTATTATTTTAAATCGATTTTAAATTTATCTTCAGTCTATTGAATTCAAAAAGAACTAAAATTTTTTTTTTTATCCAAAATTTTCAATAAAGCATATACGTTAATATATTATAAGAATGATTTAGATAAAATAAAAAGTTCACGCATGACCATGATATTGGTTGAGAAACATAATAATATTTTTTTTAATCAATCAATCTTTATGCCCGCCCATCGATCATTTCTTTAATTTGACTATACTGACTTATAAAACGATCTATTATTTCTTGGTGACTATCGGTTCAATTCCTATAACATATCTGATACCCTAATTTTACATAATATAAAATTTTCTAGCCTTGCCGTAGTGCAAAAATTTTCATAATTATCTTTTAACTATTCTTAACAAGCCAGTACTTTCAAAGTTAACTTAAAATTAAGCATTTATAATAACATTATAATATGCTAACGATTAATTTAGTATTTTAACGATTAATTTTTTTAAGTTTGACCTTTTGTGTAAAAGTTCTTGAATTACGTATCTGTTATTGTAGTCTCATTGAAAGATGGTTGAATCAAACAGAGGGTACTGGTGAGCTAGATTGTGTGCATCTTTTATTCCTTTTCTTTTTACAGGTCATATTATATTCAAACAATAATAAAATGTGTTCAAACACAAAGCAAAAAAATAAGCCTGTCCTAATGTAATCGCCGAAGAACTACTGAAGAATAATACAAAAAATCGAGTCTCTGACTCCTGTTTTATTATATAATAGTAGTGTAATATAACACGCAAAAGATGAATACAAATCCATGGTACATGATGTTTCTATATGCAATGCACCATAATTTCACCATTAATTTTGATTAAAATACTTTATCTTGAAAAATAGTGGGTCTGTGGTTTGACAATGGAATGGATTCTATACCATCGAAGCTAATGCCATATTTCCTAACACCTCACTCAGGCTTTAATAGGAGAAAAAAATTCAATTTTTTCTTTTTAATTTCCTTGGCGAGGTCCGCAGATCTCAAATTGTATATATTCTTCTTGTCTTGAGAAATGAACGACCGATAATCTCCTGCTTTTCTAAAATTTCGAGAACCTTATTATATTCCAAGTCCTCCTTACGGAAGAAATTGATAAGTTCCTTCGTTTTGAATTCAACTAAATTAGGAGCATTACAGGGGTGAAAATTGGAACGGGAATGTTCATACTGACATAACGTTTTGTAGGCTCGGTCAAAAAAAGAGAATAGTTAGCGAAAGAATTATTATTTTGGAGAGGATTTATGTGATGGTATTGCATGGCATTTCGGCAAAATACGCCCTGAAACATATCTTTAGGGTGGATATATTTATGTTGCGAAAGAAAATTTGTTTAATTTTTAAAAATAAATAAAAAATAGATTTAGGTATAATCTGGGATATATGAGGGCGAACGCTTTTAGTGATCATCAAAGAAATTTGTAATACCAATAATCCAGTAAATACAAAAATCTTCTAGGAACGGATAAGTAAATACACATATATTTGCTACCCAGTAGGTATAATTTACATTTGCCGATCAGGGGTAAATTTTATTGGATATTTATATTAAAACAATTTATTAAAAATTACAATATTATTTTTCAAGTGTAGTAGTAATAGTTCTGTTACTCATTTTTAAAAATTTTTAAAATGGATTCTAATAAAATTTTTGCCAGATATAATCAATACGTATAAATGTCTTTACTGATCTAGATAATTGAGATTTTTTTAGTAATTGGTAACATTAAACTAATAAACATAAGAGGAAGCCTAAATAAAAGCCAACTTAACATTTCAGGATTAAGTTACAAAAACTTTTTTCTTTATTTTAATTACTTATTCAGGTAATTGTGTAACAAATTAGTCAATACAACTAAATACAATTGATATTATATATATAATACTATTATATAGAAAACCTTAATTTAAAATAATTTATACTGTAAATTTAGAGTGATGTTTTTGGAGTTGTTATTCGTAAAGTTTCTTGTGTTCATTCTTGTGTGTACAGTACTTTTTTTTTTGCATATATTGAATGTTTTCCATTCGCAAGATTCATTCTCTAAGTCCATTAGGTACTTTTTTTCCTGTTTATTATATTGAAACGAATATGATGCAGTCATCTTTCAGGCTTTTCCTAAATGAAAAAAATTCGTGGCTCATAATGATGTTATTTTATATTTGTTTCATTACAATTTTCTTGCCTCAATTGAGCTTTGGTGAGGTTATATATAACCCTTATCCGGGGCAATTGAAAACCAAAAGTAACTATCAAAGAATAATTCAAGGAATTAGTTATCATGATGGAACTGTCGTATTTAGATTATTTGATAAAGAACTCTATTTTGATAATTGTAAGAAGCAAAATTTATCGTTTATCGGGATTCCATTTTTAAATCTGACTTTGAATGAATCTATTTTGGATATCCCGGAAATAAATTATTGTTTTGATCATTATTATAATTCTCTTTCAACATCAGGATCACCACCTCCTAATCCTCTTCCAAAATGCAGCGAAATCCAGCAGAATCTCGGATGTAATGGCAAGACATTGAATTGTGCGAAGTATCCGACAGTTCTTAACTGTACCCTAGATTGTTCTAATATACCGTATTTGCCTGGATGTAATGATTGCAGAAATAATGAGAATGCTTTGGGATGTGGTGAATGTATTATAGATTCATTGGATCCGAGATGTGATAGTGGTTTTTGCGATAATCACCCCGATGAACCAGAATGTGGCTTAATTAAAATGGATAAAGTAAAAATTCATGCAGTTGATGATATTATGAATGGAAAAAAATTTATTTTAGTTACATATTATTGTTTTGATTCCACATATTACGATTGTGGTCGTTTAATCGATATGAAGGGAGTTCCAATCAAGTATGTAAAACAATAAACGTACTATATATCTCTATTTACAATATATATATATTGTATTGATTATATTTTTAATATTTTAATACAGACATTATGACTTTGACGATGTTTGTGGTGGAAAATTTTTTAAGCATCTTAAATACGAAAATGATGAATTAGAATATTTATGTTATAAACCTGAAAACGATACAATACAATTGTCTATTAATAAAGGAAACATGTAAGTAATTTAAAAATTAAATTATATTTTATATGTCCTTTTTTTTTATCTTTTACTCATATAATTTTAGTAAAAAAGAATTATTTAGACTTCCTTTAAACACATCCAACTTTAACTCGAATCTTTTAAGTGTATTCGTAACAGAGGATGGTGGATATGGTATAGTCAATAGTAGTGACGCGACAATCTTTGTTACACTTATACAAAAAGATAAAACACCTAAAAATGATTTTCAAATTCACTTGCCAAGTCAAGCAATAACAAATATAACACGTATATACGTATGTAATATAGCATATCAGTCATCAGGTTATAGTTGCGTTATTCAAACAACTGAAGGAGGTCAAGTAACATATTATGAAGTTGACTTCTTAAGCAATGGTGATAATAGCACAGCAAAAATTGAATTACCTCTAGATATGGAGATCAATGTTATTACTAATGTTCTGCCATTAAATTTTGGTGGTTATGTTATTGAGACAATAAATAGAATTAATGGAACGCAATATTCCTATTTTATTGATAATAAGGGAATAATGATTGATTCCTTTAATCTCTTGGCTTATAAAATTTACACTAGTTTTGTAATTCCCAATAATATTATCGTTTCTATTCCACACGAATCTTCAATTTTTGATGAAAGATACAAAAAACTTTCTATATATTTCACTGATCATTTTTATAATATTTCCCTAGGTAAGTTTTTAAATGAATAAATAAGTAAAAATATTTATATTTAACTTTGTTTTTCTTTATCTCCGTAGTTGAAGGAGGTAAAACATTTCCAGGAGGACCGGGGGGATATGGAAGTTCAAAAATATTGTCTACGATTCCATCAAGAGATATTACAAATCTTCGAGATGATATATTATCTAAGGAATTTACCATTATATATAATACACCTATAAGCCCATCAACAGGAAATTTTAGTGTTTACCAAGATAATGGTGAATATCCGCCTACCTTAAAACAAACCATTCCCGCGAAAAATGATCAATTTGTTACATTTAACGATGACACTGTTAAATTGCGGATATTGGATGTTACCCTTGGTAAATTTAATGCTTCTTATTTTATTACCGTCGATAATGATTTTGTAAAAGAAAAATCAAATGATCAGAATCTTATAGGTATTAGAAAAAAATTTTGGAATTTTAATGGTAAGTTTATTATTTAGTCAGTATAGTTTTCTTACGCTGAGTATCATAATATTAATGGGAAAATTTTGTATTTATGTTTAGTTAAATTCGCTTCGGATAAATTTTTAAATGAATCGGAAAGTGCAATCATTCGACTGACAATCGAAGGAACAAAATATTATACTAATCTTACTTCGGTTCATAAAAAAGAATTTGTATCTTCAATGGAAGGTCAATTACGTAAAGCAATTTCATGTACAGGTTGTTTAAATATTACCAAATATTTTCAATATGATGCTCATACTAGTTATAATGCCAAATTTAATTCTGCAGCATATAATGCTCAGATTTTAATGAGAGTCGACATTGATGCTACAAACGAACGGAGTTCAAATCAACTTTTAATAGATTTAAATGATACAATCGCACATAAAGAAATCAATTCATTAGTATTTGGAAATACTACTTACCTTGATGCATCATACGGAGCTCTTCAAATCAAAAATCTTTGGGAATATTGGGGATTTCTTCTTGCGGCTTGTATTTTATTTGCTATATTGATTTTTTTGATTGTCATAAAGCTCATAAAGATAACGCGCAATAAACCCAATCCTCATCAAATTCAGGAAGAAAGAAATCTTTTATCAATTTTCTTATTTGTATTGATTCTAATTGATTTAGCATTAGATATTGCATTCATATCCCATAATGGAAGAGATTACATATGGATTTTCCCTGCAACGTAAGAAAATTTTGAATTTTTGAAATATATGAATTTATTATATCATTTGAAATTAACTTTTTTTCGATATTTTTTTATAGTATCTTCTTTTTAATATTTCCACTATTTCTTAACTTCATATTTGCATGCATTATAATTGTGAAAGAAGTTATAAAAGGGAAGAAGTCAGGAGTTTTTTATAAATGGTGGAAAAGTCATCGAATTATAGCGAATACAGCACTATTATTATCATGTCTTGATATTGATGCATTACGAATTATATCATCTAGAGATAAAAGTGGAAGAGTATTCACAGATGAAGGAGAAAGATCGTTCCTTATTTCAACCGGAGTTGTAATACTTTTTGAAGAAATACCACAACTTATTATTTATGTTACATATTTTAAATTTCATATTAAACCAGCTATAGTACCGATTCTCGTGCTTTCATCATGTTTGATAATTATAGTATTTAAAATAATTTTTGTAATATATTCCATTATTCGTTATCAAGAACGCAAACGCACGAACAAAATACAACAAAAATAGGTAACGTATTTAAGATTTATACTTATTAATATTAAAAGCACTATTATTAAATTAGTCTCTAAACCAAAATATTTTGATAAAGAAATGGCATCATTTTTAATTAAACAGCTTAATAAATTTAAATACTCGAATTGAATGATTTATTCATTTTCGTCTTTAATATTAATTACAATGATGTCTACATCATGCAATGAAATTGCTTGTACATCTTTTAAGTTTTTGTTCGTCAATACTTACCATTTCGTTATTATGAACTACAAAAGTTTGAATGGGTAAATTGTAAAATTTTTTTTTTCTTCTGATAATCATACGTTTTTTTGTTGTTCCAATATTGAAATCAGTATTAGTAGCATTAATCCTATTGGTCACCGTAGTATTTCTTCTAACAACTCACTTATTGGATGGGGGAAGTCCGATATTTCTATTTCCCATCCACTCTGTAAGAAAAGTCAATCCGTTTTTTATATTCCATCTTTTTTCCGTAAAAAGGCTCATATTTCCGGAATTTATAACCTTATATCGCGGAATTTATCTAATTATTTACATTTTCCGTGAATGGATCCGTGAAAGGCTCATTTTTACGGAGTTTTACAGAAATAACGGATAAAGTTTTTTATTGGGCTAATAACTAAATTCTGTACAAATGTTTTGATTGACATTGTATTTTCCTTGTCTATTATTGTAAATGGTAAAATTGGCAACTCGGCATGATTGATAAGCAGTTTGTAAATGACATTTTGACGCGATTTTGCCTAAAGTAATTTTTGGTCAAGAATGCATACTAAATTTTTTTGTATCTGTTATTTAGACCGATGTGTAACGAAGGACTATATAATTCTATGCAAGGTAATATGCAATGACCGCTGGATGTCCGTCTAGCAAAAGTGTCATTCTTGATATACCAAAATTAAATATACGTCTATTAAGAATCATGCTATAAAAAATGATATTTTTGCTTCGTACGTGACGTTGTAATTTCGCTGTACTTAATTACAATTTAACTGACCAAATAGTTCACGCCTTGAAGAGATGCGTAGCTATTACTGACATATTGTTCGGTTTCTATTGTGTAATTCGGGTATATCCCGTCAACCCTTTCGTTAGAAAGATACACTTGTTTTGTTGATATTTTGTAAAACTGTTGACACGGTGCATTGCATAAGGCAATTTTACTCGATAGTCGATATGTATTTGGATGGCAATCTTAGAAATTCTTGGCATAGAACTTATTAATATGCAAGATTGTGATCTATAGATCTTTTCTAATCTTATGTTTATAACTTAAATACATCCTCAAAGTAATTTTAGTTAGTTCAGAAATTCATTGATCAGTGTACAATATTAATATAATTTTCTTATTGTGCAATAATAATTTTTGATCAACCTATTAGATTAACATATGAGGTAATTATAATTAATTGTAATATGATTTTTTTACCGTACCACAAGTTATCCATCCCCCTTTAACTTAAATTCGTTAGCATATTTTAATTTTAATTTTTTATCTTGTGGCAGTGCGGTACGATTGTGCAAATTATAGCTCGGGTGCGGGATTGTAATTTATTTTGTTCCGATTTTTCGTGTAACATTTCTTGAAAAGTTATTTTTTTAATATCTGATAAAAGTCCTAAAAATATTAAAAAAAAAAATATTTTTTTTTTTAGTTTTAAATTTATTATTGTGACATGGGAAGTATTAAAGATTTTAGAATTATAATAGATAATAATGGACCGGAATTAATTGATCGAATTATTGTTTCTCAAGAAGATAATTCAATCCTTGATATTAAAAGTAAAAAAAAAGTTGATGGTAGAAATATTCTCAAAAGTAAGACTTTTAATGATAAAGAAGATTATGATAAAGATTTCATAAGTAATAACATTATAAATAATAATGTTGAGGAAAATGATGATGATAGTGCAAAAGAAGTTTATGTTGGAGAAACTCTCAAAAGTTTTGTCGTTACTTATAGTAAAGTAGGTAATTCAATTATTGGATGGTCAATTAATATTGAAAAGGATGGACGACAAAAACCTGTTACATATTTTAATTTTAATGACTCTAATTATAATATTCATAATATTTATCCAAATTCATTTGTATTATATAAAGAATATTTGATTTTGTTGTATCGTGACAAGAATGATGATGATTATATAGCTCGTATTAATTTAAGTGATGATAAAGGTCTTGTTAAAATAAAATGTGGAAGAAAATATTCTACTATTGAGCGAAAATCGGTAGGACTTCTTCCTAATGGTGATATAATTTTAGTGTCGTTAAATGATGAATCGAAAGATTACAAAATTTACAAGTACAATAATCAGCTAACAAATCAAATATATGATATAATAATTCCTGAAAGTACAGGAGAACGCATCAATGTTAATTGTTTTATATATCAAACAAAGCTATTTCTTTTTGATGAACATCGGATGACCCAATGGGATTTAAATGGAAATGATATAACTTTTGATAAGCAATATATTCTTGATGATAATATACATGATCCGTCTAAATTTGATATGGTTATTGTAATAAACAAGAATCAAACATTGTTGGCATTGAATATATCTCCAGATATAATCGATATATTTTCGATAGAAACTGGAATGCAAATTTCAAGATATGGTTAGTATTATTTCGTGTATAGTACATCATTGAACAGTATAAAATAAATTGTATTAGTCATATATAAATTTTATTTATTAATTTATTTTTTAAATTTAGAGGGAAAAAATCAACTTCCAATAGAATTCATAATTTTAAAGGATGGATCTGAAGGATTGATTATTAGTACGTACTCTGATAAAGAAAAATTATTATACAAATTTCTAGATCCTTTTATTCCTTCCGATGCAATTGATATTACCAATGTTATTAATGATAATAAAAATATTATTATAACTAAATCAAAAAGAAAAATTTCTATTATTGAAGATAATGTTTGTATTACAGATATTACAGATGAATTACAAGATATTTTAAATAATAAAATTAAATCAGCATTACCATCACCAGATTTTATACCTATGTTTAAAGAAGTTGAGAAATATAGGGATGATGTGAATAAATATGGAAAACATGGGAATAACTTTTTAAGTATTATGAATGATCCAGTGCAATTTTCAAAATTTTATTTAAAAATGTTAAAAATAGCATCAACGGGTAAAACGAATACCCCAGAAAAAAAATATTTCTTTGTCGCTAAATCAATTCTCGATAAAATTATTCAACATGATTCAACAAATTACAGTATCTCGACATTATTACCTTCAATTGATTTAAAATTATTTGATTTACATGATTATAATGATTCTAAATTAGCGAGGAAATATATTTCAATTACATCTCTTATATTAGATCCCACCAGTTCATCCGTTAAAAATTCGACTTCACCTTATAAGGCATTTTCGAAAGATATTTATATTAGAAAAAGTTCAACTAATAGTTTTCTTAATAGTTCAATAACATTATTTTCGTCATTATATAAAGAAATGAAGGATTTAAAAATACCGGAAGAAACTGCATCTATTAGATTTATTGTTCCTTTTTCTCCAATTTGTGAATATAAAGATGGTAAAGAAGGTCGAGAAGATAACTTTTGGAATGATTTTTTACTCGGACCAGAAGATTCTCTTCTATTTTGTAATATAGATACTGGAAATTTTTATAAATGGTGGAATTTTTCTGCTATTATAGATTTTAAATGGAAAATTGTTAAAAAAATTTATTATTTGATTTGGTTATTTTATACTATTTTTTTTCTTTTTTTTATATTGGCTACCACAAAGAGTGATTTAGAACGTACTAATGATTTTAATTATACTGGTGTTATTGTTCCTAGTGATATTTATTATATAATTACATGTTTATTTGGTCTTATACATTTATTTTTTGAAGTTAGACATTGTTTATGGGATCCAAAAGCTTATTTTAATGATCCATGGAATTATTTTGGTAAGATGCAAGTTAATTTTATTTTTTTAAACGAAAAAAAAAAAAATTTTTAATACCTCATTTATTATTAATAGATTTAGGAGCTTATTCTTTACCTATTTTAACATCTATATATTATTTTATTCTCGAATATGGCGATATGAAATCTACATATATGATTGACAATGAAAAATCAACATCAAACTACGATATTATTAAAGGAATTATAGCAATTTCTAATTTATTATCATATTTTAAATTATTATTATTTCTTCGAGTATTTAAATCATTCGGAATTTACTTTGCCATAATTATTGGCGTCCCTAAAAAAGTTTTCCCATTCTTAGTAGTCTTACTTTTTGTTTTTCTTGGATTTGCTCATGCATTTTTCACTCTCTTACGAGTAACAGATCCATCATCTGATTCATCGTCTACTTCTAATTCATCGTCAACTTTTAATTCATCGTCTACTTTTAATTCAACACCTACTTCTAATCCATCATCCACTGATGATAACAAAGATAAATTTAATGAGTATGGTAGTTCACTTCTAACAATATTTTATATTCTTATAGGTAAGTAATAAATAATTTATTATTATTGTTATTTAATTATTCTTTTAATTAAGAATTAATTAATTATTATTTTTTTTTTAATGATAGGTTCTACTGATTCGGTAACATCACAGAAGCATATTTTAGTAGCTATTCTATCAGTGTTAGTTACATTTATTTTAATCGTTTATCTTAATAATTTATTTATTGGATTGCTTAATTCTGCGATGGAAGATTACAACAAACCTGAACAATTTTTACTTCAAAAAGCAAAGGTAACTGAATTTAATTATAATCATTAAATTAATGATAAATGCTAATTAGGTATACTAATTATTTTTTAATAAAAGATTATTATGGAAATTGAATTATTTTATATGACATATAATCAAAGAAGAAGAAATTTGCCGAATCCAAATTGGATGTAACTATATATTATTTTTAAAGAAATTATGAAATTTATTTATTTATTTATTTATTTTTTTGATTTTCTAATTAATTAATTAATTCTTATAAATATTTCAGTTATTGTGATATTCCTGAAGAAGATGTTCGTAAATTGATTTATGCAATTGATAATAAAAAAACTCAATTCAATTATGATCCTTTACATATAAGTAAAAATCTAAGAAAATTGTTGGATATTCCAGAACCAAGAAACAAATTGGAAGAAATCGAACGACAAATAATGGATTTAAAAAAAAAGTACGAACAAGATGAATAAAAATTATCAATGGCTGATGATGTATCAATAAAAATTATCATATTGTGTATTTTTTTTTTTTTGTTTTTCTTTTCTAATAATTAATATATTTTGTAAAATGGTAGAAAAAAATATAGTAATTTAGGTGTTATTTATTGTAAATTATTATAATTTATTAAAAATTTAATTAAAATTTATAAAATTTGTTAATAATACTACGAGGATAAAGTTATAAAGTATAAATTGAAACGAACATCTTAATTGTCACGATGCTTGTTAATGCTAATAATTTATATAGTGTAGAGTGATAGAGTGATTAATGGCCGGCATTATTTGTAATTCCGGTCAGCACTACAGTCCTGAAAATTACAGCCAGTTTTTGGCGCGCATAACTAATGTACTATACAGGAAATTGAAGTTTATTTTGTGAAAACGAAGATGTGAGGGATTAAATTTATGAAAAGAAATTTTGCGCATATATAAACATCCAGCGTTCAACTTTAAAAAACATTGATATATACCTGTAGTGGAAACTATTGTTTATAAAAAAATTTCTTTTTTTCTTTTTAAAAAAAAGAACGATTTTCGTTGTAAAAACAAATATTTTTCAAGGTTTAAAAGGAAATGACACGATTGTGGAGATTATACAAAAAAGGAAACAGTGGCGAATTTTGTGGGAGAACGTTTTGTAGGCTAGGGAATTTTATAATTTTTATCTCTCGAGATAGTCCTCTGTATTGCTCGGGACAATAAGCAATAGATTCTACTTGATGAAATCTGAATCCATCCGTATGGAAGCTAAACAGCTTAAATGTACAGAACACAATATTTATTTCGGGCAAAAATTCATCTCTAACATGAGATAACATTCATTATTATTTTTTTATCATTATAGTACAAACACAAAAATGATCGATTATAAAGACATAGAAGTTGCCAATCAAAGTAATAAAGACTGCGTTACGTAAGGGCAAGAAATATGATAGTCTCGAAAAACTATAATAACTATTCTAAAAAAAAAAATTACGAGTTGAAAAGGATCCGAATGACTATATTAAGAAAGTCGCAGTCAAGTTGTCTTTTTGAGTTTTTTTGTTAACTCCATAAGGTACTCAGAGTTTTGCTTCAGAAATTCGCTTCGAACCTTCTGCACTTCTTTGGAGGGCGCGCTCATACCATCCCAAGTTTTTCTAAATAATGTGTCGTATGTTATTACGCACAACTTCTACTGCTTTCCATTAGTAATGTATAACTTTTAAATAATAATTATATTTCTTGTTCATTTATAGCTCTAATCCACTCTCTAATAAGATATTTATATTAAAGGAGTTTAACAGTTCATCTTTTTCCATATTCCATAATCCATTCCTTATCTTAGCAATATGTTTCGCAATGGCCACAAATATCAGTATCAAGTTTTCCTTCTCCATAGTGTAAACAGTCTTGAGTGTGTTAATTTCACTTTTTTAATTTTTATTAAAACGCTTACTAGTGAACATCATAATGTTTTCCAATATACTTTCGAATTTCTCCAAGCAGAAATCGTTTAATATCCACGTCAGAAGTAACCACCATATCTACTATTATGGCGGGATGATTTCTATCTCGTTCTCAAAGATACCTTGTCTAGTGATTGCCTTGATTCCTTCTAATTCATAATTTTCTCCTTTGATTTTTTATTTATCAGTAATAGTTAGTATACATAAGATTTATAAACAAATCAAAATTGAATAAGTATGAGGTAATTAGCTAAACTTTAAAACCATTTCTATAATTAACCCACTATTTCCCATACTCTAATAATTTTCTCCTTTGATAACCTAGTTGTATGGCATCAGAGGTTAAGATAGAAAATCGGGGATTGATAATGAGCGACTTGATCACTTGATGATGATTGTCTCTTCTGCTTCATCAGAGTGACAATATTATGGTAAAAAAAGCTTTAAAATATTTAATAAGCTTATTTACATGAGAAATCTTTGGTAATAAACAGCATGGCATAAATTGCTGCGGCTTCTGCTATAATTTAAAGAAATGTTTTAAAAACCTATTCGAGATTAAATAATTGATTTTCTTTATCTACGTTCAATAGTAAATTCTAAATTATTATGGTCTTTTTCGTGAATCCAGCTTCGCGAATACAAATCTTGAAAAATCTTATACATTTTCAAAGAAGTTTAGACAGGTTTATATTAATGTTTATATTACATATAATATATACTTTAAATATTTAACATTTATTAAGTAAATAAAAGAAAAGGAAAACAAATGGCTTATTTATATTTATTTTTATTTCATCAAAATCTAAATCATAGCTACGACTTATTTATATTTATTTTTATTTCATCAAAGCCTAAATCATATCCACGACTTATTTATATTATTATTATTTCATCAAAGCCTAAATTATAGCCACGACTTATTTATATTTATTTTTATTTTATCAAAGCCTAAATCATAGCCATAGCCCCATTAGGCATGCCCCTATAAAAAAATTTTATCCGTTATTTCAGAAAAAACTCCGTAAAAATGAGCCTTTCACGGATTCATTCTTGGAAAATGTAAATAATTCGATAAATTCCGTGATATAAGGTTAATAATTCCGGAAATATAAGCCTTTTACGGAAAAAAGATGGAATATAAAAAACGGATTGACTTTTTTTTACAGGTATGGTTGATAGAATCACAGATATTTATCAAAAAAACTATAAGGTTTATTAAAAAATAAAAAATAGTATACATATGGACGCATTTTTGGAATAGCCTTATTAGTCTGTTGTAGATCAAATTGACGTGTTTTAAAATTAATATATGGTCTAAATTATCAGTTTATTTTAATAATATCTTAAAATTGCATAAATAATGCTTTTCTTATATAATTAATCAATTGTCCTAGATAGAAGGGTGTGTCAAATTCCAAAAATGCGCCCATATGAAAGGTATATATATGATATTTAAATATATAAAAGTTAACAAGACGCACCTTAGAGCTGAAGAGCCAAGACCTAAATGGAGAGAGTAAAGGTAAGAATGAACGAAAAATGAAACAAAACAAACAACACAAACAAACGAAACAAAAAATGAAAAAACATGCACCTTAGGGTCGAAGAGCTGAAAGAACCAGGACCTATATGGAGAGGGTAAAGGTTAGAACGTATGAAAAATAAAATGAACAAAACAAGATGGAACAAATGAAAACAAAGAAAGACTTACCTGGAATCTCACGTTAAAAAGAGGACCAACCTGAAGAAAAAAAAAAAAAAGAGGTTAGCAACCTCTAACTAAAGGAAACAAAAGAAAGAGGGCTTTAGAGACCTACCCGGAATCCGATGCTGAAAAGAGGACTGATCTAAAGAAAAAAAAATGAAAGAGGTTAGTAACCTCTAACTAAAGGAAAACGAAAGAAAGAGGGCTTTATAGACCTACCCAGAATCCGATGCTGAAAAGAGGACCGATCTAAAGAAAAAAAAATGAAAGAGGTTAGCAACCTCTAACTAAAGGAAAATGAAAGAAAGAGGGCTTTATAGACCTACCCAGAATCCGATGCTGAAAAGAGGACTGATCTACAGAAAAAAAAAAATGAAAGAGGTTAGCAACCTCTAACTAAAGGAAAACGAAAGAAAGAGGGCTTTAGAGATCTACCCGGAATCCGATGCTAAAAAGAGGACCGATCTAAAGAAAAAAAAATGAAAGAGGTTAGAAACCTCTAACGAAAGGGAAATTAAAAGAAAGAGAAAATGACTTAACCTACGAACCCAATAGAAGAATACCGAATACTGACCTACAAAAAAAGAAAAAAATCCTGAAGGCGTCGTCCTACAAGAAAGAGAATCCTGGAGCATCATCCTACAAGAAAGAGAATACCGAACTGACTTACAAAAAAGAAAAACTCTATAGAAGAATGCTGAACATCGACCTACAAAAAAAGAAAGAATCTCAAAGCGAAAGAACACTGAACCAAACCTACCGAACTGACCTACAAAAAAAAAAAAAGAATCCCGTAGCGTCATCCTGCAAGAAAGTACTGTACCTACCGAGAAAAAGGATCCTGAAACGTCCTAAGGGTTTTACTATGAAAGATCACCAGTGGTGATCGACACCATATATATAAATTGTATAAATTTAAAATTTAAGAAGCTTGCGCCGCGCTGTGATTTTGCATGGTGCAACTTTTGGTTTTTTTTCTTTAGAGACGAACTTGGACTTCAGCTTTCGGCTTAAATTAAGTATTCGCATTATTTTTATTTCTTTTTTTTTTGATTTGGGAATGCTACTAACATTCCTTTTCCTTTCTTTTTCTTTAGGAATGAACTTGGATATTACCGGACACCAGATTTCGGCTTTGGGCGAGTATTTGTTATTGTTTTTTGTTTGTTTTTGTTTGTTTTTGATTTAGGAACGCTACTAACGTTCCTTTTCCTTTCTTTTTCTTTAGAAATGAACTTGAATATTACTGGACTCAAGATTTCAGTTTTGGAGTGAGTATTTGTGTTGTTTGTTGTTTCTTTTTCTTTTTTGATTTGGAACACTACTATGTTCCTTTTCTTTCTTTTCCTTTAGGGATGGACTTGGACTCCAGATTTTGGCTTTGAATTGAGTATTTGCATTTGTTTGTTTGTTTCTTTTTTGGTTTTTTTTTTGATTTGAGAACACTACTAACATTTCTGATCTGATCTTTGATTTTTGCATTTTTATTGATCTTTGTGTTCTTTATCTTTGGGATGTGATTACCTTTGATCTTATCCTCAATTTTCGCATCTTTGTGTTCTTTATCTTTGGGATGTGGTTAC
>QZLH01000658.1:51669-69755 GCA_003833135.1 Oehlia diaphana
TTTTTTGGTTTTTTTTTTGATTTGAGAACACTACTAACATTTCTGATCTGATCTTTGATTTTTGCATTTTTATTGATCTTTGTGTTCTTTATCTTTGGGATGTGATTACCTTTGATCTTATCCTCAATTTTCGCATCTTTGTGTTCTTTATCTTTGGGATGTGGTTACTCTTTGATCTTATCCTCAATTTTCACGTTTTTTATTGATCTTTGTGTTCTTTATCTTTAGGATGTGATTACCCTTTGATCTTATCCTTGATTTTCACGTTTTTTATTGATCTTTATGTTCTTAGACAAAAAAATAAAAGTGCATAATAAATAGTTCGAAGTCACTAAAAAATAAAAATTGTGTCAAAATGCAAAAAATTAACCAATAAAATTTACGTATAGTGAAAATTCACTATTAGTGAAAATCACCACTGGTGATCTTTAGCAAAACTCAGAAATAAATAAAAAATAATTTTTTTTTTTTAAGAATTTTTAAGTAATAAGATTGAAAAGTGCGTATTACTTACTATAAATACTGTATACGGAATTGTTATACAGACTGTAAGCAGATTTACCCCTAACTGTTAACGTAATTAACAGGTGAATACTAGTACATATGAAAAAATGAAAAAGGGAGGGGTGTGACACAGGGGCAATGAATAAATTATCTCTAATTATATTTATTTTTAATATTTTTTTTTTGCTTTTTTTTCTTTATTAAATTCTTTCCCAAAGAAAAATCTTGGGTTAAATTGAAATTTGTATCAAATGATGTAATACATAGTACTTTGTTTCTGAATTACGCAATGTATAACAAATGAATTAAATTTTAAAGAAAAAAAGGATTCTTTTATGTTACATATACGCCATGGTTAAGTCTTAGATGAAAATTCTGATATTCCTTTCAAGATATATTATCCGCTATTTATCCCACGAACTGATTATCTCAACCTATGACTTTTAGGCAAATAGTCAGTAAACGTATAATGTTGCATTTCGAGTATTTAGGGACTAGAGATTGTTGTTCTGATATCGCCATCAACAATCGTGATTTAGTGATGCACGATAATACAAAAAATTCAAATCACTTCTAGACTTAAATACAATCTATTCAGTGTTAGTGAAGCAACTCATCGAGTGTATGAAGTCAGGACTGGAGGAACTAGGAACTGCGTTCCTAGGAGAACGGAGAACAAAAATGAAAAAATGGTAGTTGTCGATACATCAATCTATTATTACTCAGAAAAACACGTAATAAATAAACCATGAGAGGCGCAATTAATATATATAGTGTTTCATTCATTGTTTTTACTTGTTAAAATAGACATAATATATTATATTTATTATATTTAAATTTTTATATCAAAAAATTTTTTGATATAGCTTCCAGAAGATGAATCGGGAGCATTATTCAAGAACGTGAAGATAATCTTCAATATCTACATTTCCAGTATTAGCGGTAATTTTGTTGATTCTTAACAGGCTATTACATATATTTGGGATACCGTTTTGGTTTTTAGCCCTTTAGCAAATATAATATAATGATGGTGAACTAAGCTGATAACATTAAAGAATCCAAAATGTAAATACGTATTTCATACCATGGTAAGTTCGTTGCTATACTTCTGGACCATGTACCAATCTCTGTACCTTTTGGAAATGTGAACAATATGTTGTCGTGATTAATGGCACTGGCTCTGGTTAGGCTAGCAATTACAGCTGCTTTTGTCTGCCCTGCTACTCTGTTACAGCAGTTCGGAACAGTAGGGACATCATTAAATCCAGCGTCATTCCAATCGAACATTAAGGCTGGCATTTCGTTTTTTTTTTTTAGTTCGCGGAGAACAATTTTAGCAATTGTTGGATCTTGTAAAAAAGTCAGAAGATTATGAGGTTCTGGACGTAGAAATAAAGCCAATATTAATTCACGTAAAAGTAATTTAATTGCTTATTTTACATACCTAATCCGCACTTTTCTGCAAGTTTATTGACTTTTTGTCTTTGAACTATTAAAAATTATATATAATCAATAATCAATATACAAATATAAAATAGTCACAAAACATTATTTAGAAAAGAGTAAATACTTCTGTTATGAATAATGGTAAAAGGATTCAAATTTGACATTTTGAATAAAAGGATGGAAAGAATTTATAAATTTTTTTATCGTAAAATATAAAAATATGTTTCTTTTACTTATGCAAATTGTAAATTTTAAAAAAAAATTTTGATCCGATGATTGTTATAAAGAAATACGGTACAAATCGTGAAAGAAAAATAAAAATAAACATATAATACTCGTGGTACCTTCATTGTATAAGGGAGTTGCCTTATTTTCCTTATTTGTTTAATTGTTAATAATTTAATAATAATAATAATAATAAGGCCACCCCTCAATTTTGAACATATGATAATTATGATATGGTCATATGACTTTATAATGTCATTTCATTTTCAAACTATTTCGTTATCAATTTTTTTATTGACTAAATTTTTTTAAAATATCATGGTTCGTAGTTGCCGTAGTTACTATCTTTACTAAAGTGATGAAATTATGCTCTGAATGTTTAAATATTAAGAAATAATGGAACTGAATTTTTTTACTTTTTACAGTATGCAAAAACTTGTAAAATTACATACTTTTAAAATTGCATATTTCTTTAGGATCTTGAAAATAAAAAGCGTGTTTTAGAAGAGAAGTATGAAAAAAAAAGTTATTATTAAAATTGATAGAACACATGATAATCTGTCAATTTGTTATTTTATTTTTATTTTTAACATGAAGACAGAACTGTTTCATTTACGGTCTAGCTAAGCGTTACATATAGAAAATATATAGCCTATTTAGTAAAATGAAAAACCCCTATAGGAGCCGCCCACCTATCTAATGCTACCTAAGAGATCAGAATGCTGGCCTTTGATCTGCCAACAAACCCAAAAACCCTAAAGAGAATGAACAAGCAACAAAAAGAATCCAAGAGAGAATAAAGACACTGAAAAACCCTAAAAGAAGAAAAAAAGGTTCTCTCACCATAAAAATGTTATCTGAAATTAAAGAACCTGGACCGTGTGGGCATTGATAAGACAGAAACTTCATGATGAAGTTGAAGAAATTATGTCAAAAACTTCAGGAGATCATGAAATATATTTGATAAAACCAAAACATTTCATTTTAATTTTTTTTTTCCTCGTGAAAAAAAAATATGTTTATGATTTATGTGACTTATGTCGTAACTAGCGCTGCAGTACTTTTTTTACACTATATTTATTTTTTGTTAGACTCGAATTGGTCCATTCAAACAAATTAGTTTTGTAAGTCCCGAATGTGTAAAGGATTTACTAATGGCACCAGGTAATGTGAAGTTCAAGGATTTACTTAAAGTAAAACCAAAATTCTAAACTATAATTAATTTAGAGGAGGATGTACCAAAATTTGAATTTCTTCCTGGAAGTTACTATGTATGATTTTTTGGGAAAGGATTACCATATTCTAATGGTGAAGTATGTATAATATAAATTTTTTTAATAATTACTGTACCGTATTTATTAATTTTAATTTGATTGATCACTTGACCTAGTTATGGAAGACCTATAGAAAGTTAGCAACTCCTGCAATTAATAGTGCGTTGCGACGTTACGACAGTTAAGTCCTGACTTGATTAGTGAAACTACTATCATGGAACTTTTTACGTTTATGGAAAAGAATTTATTTGGACCGATCGAATATTTTTACTTTATTTCAACGTATTACGATTGAAATATTGGGGAAAATGGCCTCCAGTCATCAATTTGGCGTAACTCTTATTTTTTTAGGTCGATTTCAAATTTTTAATTTGTCGGTATCCTTGATCTTCTCTCTTCTAGTGTTTGAAATGTTTGAAATCACCCGAAATTCCTCATATGATAAATGTTTATAAATATATTATTTCATTCATTGGAACTCTTCTTCGCATGATATTTCCATTCATAAATAAATTACCTTTGGAATCAAATAAAAAATTCTTTACTGCTATTGAAGAATTTGATAATTTTATTTATGAAATTATAGAAAATAAGAAGGATGAAATGAAAAATAATAAGATTAATAATAAAGAAAATAGTACTGATTTATTAACTAAAATGTTTGAATATGATGAACAAGAAGGAATTAATACTGATAAAAAACAATTAAGGGATGAGATGGTAAATAATTTTGTTGCGGTTCATGACAGTAAAATAAATACTATACTTTAGTACTTGAGTTGTAATAATAGAGTTGTAATAATTGGGTTGTAACAATTGATTTATAGCAATTGGATTGTAACAATTGAGTTGTATTAATTAAGTTGTAACAATTGGTCTTTTTTACATCAATTGCATTAGCTACGTCATTTTGTTATCTTGCAAAATATCCCGTAAGTCGATAATTGTTATTATTATTATTTTTTTATTTTGAATAGGAAATGCAAGAAAGAGTTAGATCAGAAGTAATTAATATACTTGGAGATAAATTAACCATACCAATTTCAGAACAATTAAAAGTGAGTATATTTTTTTAATAGTATATACCAGAATTTTTCGATCATCTCTTTTTTTTCCATATATATATGCAAACATTCACTATTTAGGAAATGAATTATGTTAATGCAATCATTAAGGAATTCATCCACCAACTACGTTAACAAATTTTCGAAAACCATCAAACCAGATTAAAGTTGGATCTTACGTTATACCTAAAGATGTCGAATATATAGCAAATTCATCATAACCCTAAATACTGGGAAAATCAAATAAATACAATCCCGATAGATTTTTAATGAATGAAAAAAAAAAGCATCCATTTTCATGAATCGCAAATTTCTGCTGGTTATAGGAACTGGTACGTATTTTTTCACCATAAACATTATGGAGAGTCCTAATCATCAGATTGTTTATTTAATTGGTTACTTGATTACTTTTTTATTTATTTATTTATTTATTTTTTCTTAGCATTGGACTAAATTATACTTTAACGTTAATGGAACAACGAGTTATACTTTCCATGTTTTGTAAGTTCATTTTATTTATTATAATGTCTTTAACAAATATATTTTTATTATATAATATTATAATACTTTTTAATGCTCAAGTACGAATGGACTCTTTCAAAAGATAGTATTAACAAAGAAAAGTTGATATTTCGATCTCATCTCAATTTTTATTACGACCAGTTAATATTGAACTATTGTTAACTGAAAGAAATTTGTTTACCGTAAGTAATTAAAATTATACATTATTATATTATTATTTATTATTATTACTATTTTGTGTATTTCTTATTGTAAATTTCTTAATTAATTACGAGACAAATTTAGGGATGGCAAAAAAACATGTTTTGAAACAATTTTGGCGGTTAAACATGTTTTAAACGTGTTTTAAAGTATTAAGCACTTTATTAGCCTTTATGACGTAATACAGTACATATTTGTAATAAAAATTTAAGCACTTTATTATTATATAATATATATTTAGAGTATAACCGGACCGACCTTGTTGGAAATATAGCTTAGTGATACTAGTGATTCGTTAAATAAAATGTGCGCTAACTTTTAAAAAAAAAAATTATATAATATATTAATTTTACATCTTCTAAATTCTAATCGATCAATTAAATCAATAACTAATGTCATTTCCACAGTAATTACACACTTTTGACGAGGTGTTTTTCGTAACTTTTCAAAGTGCTTCCGATGATCTTCCGCGAGAATAATGTTGCTTAAAAATACAAAAAAGGGCATTAAAAAAATAATTATGATTCAATAATCATGCCGGTCAATGTTTTAAAACAAAAAAAAAACGTTCTAAAATAATAAAAAACTGATTTAAATTGTTTTAAAACATCTTGTTTAAATCACGTGCCATCCTAGCTGGACGATAGTTTAATTTTTTTTTTTAATAAATTTTGTTGAAATGTATTAAATTATGTCCAAATAATATGCTCAAAAAGTTGAATAAATTAAATGGATCACTTTAATATACAAGTACATCACTACAAATTCCGCACATATTCCGTATGGAAATGTATAAAACCCGTATAAATAATGAACAATTACTTTTTATAGGGCAACAGGTGCTGAATTAAAGTATATTTTATCATTAGCTAAGTAAGTAAAAGAATAGAGAATGCATTTTCAGATATTATGATAAAAGAAAAGGAATTCCGAATTTTGCAAACATACCAGACGCAAATTTTGCTCAACTTGCATATGTACAGTATATTCATAAAATTCTTGCATTTTTTCTATGAATACTAATGTGCTATTCGGACTATCACTTACAGAGAGGTTGTTAAGAATAACAAAATCCAATTTTTCGTGTCAACTTCCTTCATATTTTTAATAACCTTTTATATAAGAAAGATATTTGTTAACCTAACAATTTTAACGATTCGTATGTGTATTTAATATAGAAAGCAATGTTGTTGCCTTTTTATGCTCATTTTCAAATAACTTTTGATCGATGACAACATTTGAAGTAGTAGTTAGTTTCAATTGCTGAGCTATGCAACAAATTTCAGACTCTGAACTTCCACATTTAAGAAGCCTGATTTAACCTTTTATGAAATAATGCATTGATTGTGCATCTTTTATTTAGCAACAAGGAAGGTACATGACCAATTCCTCCTCCAGAATCAGTAGACCCTTATTCAAAGACATCCCAAGGTGCTCCAGCAGCATTAAGAAAGACATAACCAGTGTATTTTTTGATATCATCATTTTGCAGTAAATCAAGGTCGATATAACCATTTCTCATTTCTGTCAAGTTTACATATTTCGCTTCTTGATTCTTATAAGTTTTAGCGACTAAATTATATTAGATTTGGGTTTGAATTTGATGCGACTTTTTATGTTATACAAAAATCTCCAAAACTTAATACCTGGATATCGATGTAATAATTTGTACAATTTGATATTTCTAGTTTCAGGTAAGGCAACTTCAACATCCGGAAAACTATGTGAGAAATCTGCGTCCTTTAAAAATTTCTTCAAATTAATTTTCTCATATCCTAGTAAATGAAAAGACCGAGGCGCAATGCTAAGAATTTGCATTAAAATCCTCAAAATTCTGCCAATTAATCGAATCATCATATTGTAACATGGATTTCCAATTCGACAAATCAGGGTCAGTGGAATATTCATACCCATAGATAAGGTAAACGAATAAGGTAGAGTGTCCATGCCGGAACCAGGTTAATAAGTCTCATTGAAACAAGTCCTCATAGGTTTGAAGTTTTCCTTCGTAGTCTTTCACATTCTCTTTTTTAACAGCATCCAATTTACCAACCGGAAGCCCAATATGGCCTTTGCGAGAGGTACTGACAAATAACTTGAATATCTATTAATTTGATATTTATTTACAATCTTATGTTTGACGTATTCCATGACTTTTCCAATATTCACGTCATAAAGACCTGTTTCTCCTGTTTCTGTCCTTAGTTTCATCTTGTCATCTTTTTGTTTCGCAAAATTACTGTAATAATACTCCAATGTTCTTACATGTCCTCCAACATCACTAATGCTGATTCGAAAATTACACATAACTCCTCCAATAGATTTTATAAGTTCTTTACAGGCTTCTTTTTGTATATCGTGCAAATTGTTGAACTCATCGATTCCAAGGACCAGGACTAGTGGAGGACAAGAACTTGTTTCTTGCTTCCTTTGTTTAAAAAAGTCAGCGTATATAACTCGGAGAGCAGTGTTTAGAGTAAAGTAAACAGCTTTTAACTTATTAAATAGTGTGTCAAATTCGCCAAAAGTGAGTTCACTATACCCACGTTCACAAAAAACCACCATCATTCCATGTCAAGGTTGCTCCTTACAATACCCTTATTACGTTTGTTCTTTAACACCTAAATGTATCTTACAAGTCAATTATTCTAACGCCATTTTAATCGACACTCTATTCTTAAAAAACAAAAAGCGTTTAATTTCTTATTGCTGTTGGAAGTACTCAAGTAGAATACGCAACGCAAGAGATGTCTGGCCGTTACTTAATTTCTCTTGGCCCGTTACCAATAATTCTTATATCAAAACTATCAGCAGGGGATCCATTCCCATAAGTGGTGTTTATGACGACCATGTTTGCAAAACCATTACGGATTTCCTCATCAGATTTATTGATACAACGCCTAAGCAATCTTTCGATTTCATCAAGAAATCTGCTCTTTCCAGTTCCAGGTCCCGACTAAAACGGGGATTGGATGATGGCCTTTGTCGTTCTCATTACGATTTGGATATCGTTCCTTGTTCAGGTTCCATAGGGTTTCGATTGTGTCTTCTCGTTGATAAAGTTCAAAGTTTTTACCATAGGTTTTGACGAGCTGAAAAAGTCAATATGATTTTAGCCAGAGGAGCTAAAAAACAAATAATTGAGAAGATAAAGCTAGTAAGACATACTCGGCTATTACCACGGTTCAGTGTGAATTGTTGTATCCACTCGTAGATAGAAGAAGCATCGTGCCAGTCAGGCCCTAGAATCAATAATAAGTAAGAGATTTGTTAGAAAATTTTTTGACATCGTTCCAAACCAATAGATACTCGAAGTTATTTAACGAGAAATACAGTACCTTGCGCAACAACTCGCGAAGGACCTGCTTTAACGCGAGAAAAAAATGACGTCAGATCAAAATTGATATTTTGTTCTTCTTCGAGTGGTAAAAATTAAGAGACACTTACCTTAGTTGCAATGACATCAATGATGTTGATGTTTTCTTCCTCCTTAGGTTTATATCCATCTTGAAAATATTTTATAAATTTGCTTTGACTTTTCATAATCTCACATCCAAGGTTTTTAATATCCTCTTCAGGTTAAGCATACTTTCATCAACGTCAACTTTCCAAAGATTTAATTCGTCAGAATCTTTAAATTTTCCTTTACGAGAGATAATCTCCGCGACGTGTCCACCTTTTATTTCAGCAAAAGCAAATCTTTTATCATCAACTTCGAGGAATATATTATTGTCTTCTCTGAAAAAGTCAACCTGGAACACGGCACGATTATTTAGACGTAAACAATTATACGAACCAGCCATTTCGATTATACTTCTGTAATGTATAAAATAATAATTGAGAAATATTTTCTGTAGTGATAAAATAATATTTTTTTTTAGAAAATAGAAACTTAAAAAAGTTTGAGGGTATATATATCTCTTATATACCTTTCTGAGTACATTGTGATTATAGACTCTTGATAAACTTTTGGTGACGCAGTACAGCAAATAATATAGATGATACTTTGACAAAAAATTAATCATAATAGAAAATCTGGTATTTATTAAAAAAGGGGAAATTTAGGTCGTACGAGTGGACCTCAGCTTGTAATAATTTTACCTTTTTTTTTTTTTTTTTTTTTTTTTTAAACTCTTTTTTTTTTTTTTTTTTTTTTTTTTTTAGTAACGCATTTTTTATTAATTAGTAATATAATTTTAGATTTTACATAATTAATAATTAAAATACATAGGGCTTAAAATTCTAATAGAATTTATCACCCTATAACTAAAAGATCGAAACAAAGCTACTGTATATAATTGAAATATAACTACTATAAGATAAAATAAAATCTAATTCTAAAATTAATATTACTAAATACATGGATCAAGAAATGTAACTAGAACTATACTAAGGTAATTTTGGTATCATATCCCAAGTGTTTCGTATATTAATCCCTTCTGATATTGCTCCTATGAGTTTATTGCGCGTTATTAAATTTATTTTCTCTTTTATTTTTTTTCTTTTTTCTATATTTTCTTTTGTTTTTGTATTTTTTTCTTTAGTGTTTATTTTTTCTTCGTTTAATTCTTCATTTTGTTTATTATATTTCCTTTTTAAATCTCGTTTATCGATCGAATCCAATTTTTCCAATCTCGCTATTTCTTCGCATCTCCGTATCCAAATTCTATTTTTAAATTCTTCTTAAAGAAAATTCCATAATTCTTTTATTATTAACTTTTCTTCTTTACTTCATGTTAAATCATTTAGATTATTATTATAGACTCCTCGAAGAATTTCCCACAATCTATTTTTTCCCATTAAAACTGTTGACGGTTCTAAAATTAAATGTATAAAGTCGTAATTGTATTTATTCAAAATTTCTACATCTTTTGTCCGTTCATTATTGATTAAAGTTTCTTCGAAGATGTATATTGATTCTTGAGCAATTTCTTCTAGTGATTTTTTATTATCTTCACAGATCCAAATATGCTCCCATGATTCTATTTCATTTTTCTTGCATCTTCGGCATTTATTATTTATAATCTGATTAGTCTCTCTTTTATATAATATCTCGTATACTGATAATTCTTTTAATAAATTTTTGATTCTATATGAACGGTCTTTGGTATCTTGTGCATTGCATTGTCTTGATGTGAAATTGATTCTATTACTAATAAATTCTAGAGTCGACTTCCAATCTAGTTCTCTTTTAAAATTATACATAAATAAGTCGTCAATTTTGTCACAGTTTAATATTTCATTTTTCCAAATGGCTTCTGTTACTTTTTTCCTCCAAGTTCTATAACCTCCTGTTATTATTTTTTTATTCCATATCAAGTTATATTCATTGATTAATAATCCGTTACTATTACATCAACGTTGTCATATATCTTCTTTGTTTTTATCTCGTTTTCGAAAATAATTTTAATTTTTTCTAAATCTTTATTTATTTCTTTTTCTTCTTCTGAATTTGGTTGATAATCAATATTAATATCATTTTCTTTCAAAAATTTCTCAATAAAAAGTAATTCTATATAAAATTCACTATCTATCTTTTTCCTATTACTAAGATTGACGATAAAATCTTTAATTAAATACTTTATATTTTTCGATATACCTAAAATTATATCGCTCTTTTCGTTTATAATTAATAGTATTATTATTAAACTTTTCAATAAGATTTTATATTCATTTTCTATTGTACTTTCGTGTGACGCTCTTAGTAATAATTCATCCTTGTAATTATTTCTTTCTTTTAATATCCATATTATATTATATTGGTAATTTTTTGTTTTTGTTATATTGTTATAATTAATTTTGATTTTCTTTATATCTAGAATTAAGGTATAAAGGTTTCTTCGTTTAACTCCTACTTTTTCATTTAAACTATTTTTTAATATATTAATAAATTCTTCGTCTGCTTGCACTACCTTGTCTATTAATTCTATTCTTTTATTGAAATCTTCTAATTTTTGTTCTTCGTCCATCGCGTATTTAATTACTTCATTCTTTTTATAATATTGTTTAGGGTTTCGTATGGTTTTGTAAAATTGTTTTCTTTTCTTGATTCAATTATTCTACTTGATTCTTTATTTTGTATGTAAATCAGACATTCTTTGGAATCTTTCTTCTTTCCTATATTCTTATCACATCAATCACATTTTACCAAATTTGGTGAGTCGTTTATATTAGGTATTTGATCGTGGTTAACTATTAAGTGTATTCCAATTCTTTTGAATTCTTTACTTTTTGATTTCTTTTTATCTTCTGCGAATACTGGAAATTCACCTATCTCTTCATTCCAAGTAATTATATTATTTTTTTGAATTTTTCTTCTTCGTTATAGTAATTCAAATGTATCATATTTCTTTCTTTTCTCCCTAAAAATTCATTTTTGATTTTTCTTGTTGTACCGTTTGTATCCTCTAAAATTCTTTTTTCTATTTCTTTGAACCAAGTAGGTATTTCTCCTTTACTACTATTATTTAATTCTTTGCACATGTGTTTCCATTTTAACATTTGAGTTCCATCTGCTTCTAAAAGGTCTTCTAAAAATAAAATCCCTTTGTTCTTTCTTGATTTAGCGCTTTTAATAATTAATTTGTGGTCCAATATATCTATTAAATCAATTTTTCCCCCTTTGATCATGTGTGCTTCATTATTTATTTCTTTAATTTCGTGATCACATAAGAAAATGTTCTCGTTATTTAGGATTTTTATGGCTGAGATTATCCAATTATTTTTTATATTTGTCGATAATTTTAGGTCTCCCGGACATTTTGATGTCCATATTCTTTGTTGTTCTTGCGACATCTTGATTTCAAAGATTTTCTGTAATTTTTTATTACCATTTGCTTGATACAGCAAATTTTTACATATCATTTCTAACTGCATATCATAAATATGTTTGAGTCCGTATATATCTTTATCGAAAAGTATAAAGTTTGGCGTCGATTTTGGTAGACCAGCCCGTTTCTTTATTATCATATTTAATCTCGCCATTAGCGCTTTACATTCATTTTTGCTTAATATTATCAACACTAGTTGATATTCTATTCTAGGTATTATCACTATATTCCAAACTGCTATGATTTGTTTTTCATTTAATCTTTTCCAATTAAAAATATTGCATGCGCTATTAATTATAGATTCTATTTTCTTCTTGTATATTTCTCTTTTGTTATCAAATCTAAAATAGATACCTAAATAATGATTGCCTTCTTTGCTATTCATTTTTTTGATTTTTTCCCCTTCTATACTTAATTCTTCTTTTGCACTATTAATTTTTATTAATTTGTATTATCCTACATTTGCTTGGATATCGTTTATTTTGAAAAATTCATGGCATATCTTTATCATTTTTTGTAAATTTCCTTCACTATCACTTATTAATGTTGTATCGTCCATGAAAGCTGTCACATTGACTTCAAATGTTAAAAGTTCTGTTTTTCCTTTAACCGAATCCAAGATTTTTTCTTCTTGAAATTTGTATCCACATTCTTTTTTCATTTCATCTAATCTTTTTAATAATGGATCATAAAAAATTCTCCATAATAAAGGAGACCAAACTTCGCCTTGGTCTAATCCATCATCAACATGATATTCTTCTGTTTGTTCTTTATTTACCAGAACTCTATTGAATCTATTTAAACTCACGTCCATTACTATCTTCCTAAATTGTTTTGGTAGTTGAATTCTTCTCATACTTAATTCTAACATTTCTGTATTAACAGAGTCATAAGCTTTCAAGATATCCATGAACAATATCCACGCTTCTTTTTTCAAATTATTTGCATCCTTGATAATTCCTTGAATTATTTTAATTGGTTCTAATGTACTTTCATTTTGAGCGCTGCATAATTTGTGTCTGTTAATATCTTGTTTTCCATTAATATATGACTTAGTCTATTAATTAAAATTTTGAAAAATATTTTCCTCATTGTTTCAAGAAGTACTATTGGTCTAGTTAATTTTAAATCTTGGTTCCAATGTGAATGAGTTGTTTTGTTAATTGGCCAGATTAGACCTTTCTTCCATTCATTCGTTATATCTCCTTTTACTAAACTTTTATTAAATATTTCTATAATAAGTGTCTTTGTTAAAATTTTACTTTTTTTCCAGAAGTCGTATGATATGTACAATATTCTGCTTGGTCCTGGTGCTTTATTTGATTTTAATTTTTTAACAACTTCATCAAATTCTTCTAAACTTATCAGTTTTAATAAATTCTCGTATATTCTTTCGTCTATGTCATTTCTTTGTTTATATATTTCTCTCCATTCATAATTATATTCAATTTCATCTAGGTCTATGTTCCTTTTTCCAGTCCAATCTTTATAATGATTTCTTACTATATCTTTGATTTTTTCTTTATCTTTTTCTATTCTAATTCTGCCCTTTTCGTCTTGTCTTATCAATCCTGACATGTCTATGTTTTCTCTTTTTTTTTCAAGTATTCTGTTTAACATTTTACCTATGTCTTCTTCTAAATATTTTTCTCTTTTTCTAAAATTAATGTTTATACTTAATTCATTTATTTCTTTATATGTTTCTATAATTGTATTTTTCCTCTTTTTTCCTCTTCTTTTAATTCTTTTCTTCCTTTGTTCATTCTGAGTTTATCTAAATTTATACTCATTGATATATCTTTTTCTATTTTATTGTGTGTTCTTATTAGATTATTTATTTTGAACGCGTTGCTTTTTCCTGTATCTGTTTCTCCCCATTTTTCTATTATTAGATTTTCATTGAATATTTTGAAATCTATCATTTGATCGTTAGTGTTTCGTAATCTCCATTTTTCTTTGACTATTTTATCTAATATTTTTGTTATTGCGTATTCTACATTGTGGATTTTTTCTATTGTTTCATGTCTAATTATTAGATCTAGTAATTTATCTTATTCGTCTTTGTCTTTATCTTGATTGTTAAATTCTTTTTGTTTTTGTTTTTCTATTTTTTTCTTGGAGGTAGGTCTTTTAAACGCGTATTTTTATTTTCTTTGTATATGTTTGTAAATAAATCCCACATTTCTTCTCTATTGATGTGTTCATTTTCTATTGCAAGTAAATCTTCTTCTACTTTTGTGGTGATTATGTCCCAGTCCTCCGGTTCTAATTTAATATATTTTGATTCTTTTTTGATTTTTTCAAAAATTTCTTGTTTTTTATAATTAATCTTTTCTTTTAATTTGATCGTTATTGTTAGTGCCTTGTGATCGGTAGAAAATTCGTTTATATCTAATATTTTATTGCTTAAAGTTTCTTCTAATATATCATCACTTGTGAAAATATAGTCTATTCTTGATGAATACTTTCCATTCTTCCAAGTATCTAGATTATCATTTCCTTCTGCGAGATATTTTTGAATATCCTTTAGGCCTTGTTGTTGAATAATTCTTGTTAAGGGTTTCTTTTTTCTTCTCATTGTTAGCAGTTTCATTAAAATCTTCTAGTATAATTATTTCTTGTTCCATTTTTGTTGTTTCATTTATCCATTCTAATATTTTTTGTTCTATGTTTTTTGTTGTCTCTTGTTATTTGGATTATATATTCCTATAATTTTGATTCCATTTTGTGATCCTTTAAAAAGAATATTAAATTTTATCACATATCCCTCTATTTTTTCTATTTTATATTTTCTGTTGCTCAGATTTTTCTTTATTAAGATTGCTATTCCATTTTTATTATTTTCATTATTAAAGCTACTGTTGATACAATCATATTTGTGCCATCCTCTGAATAAGTGTTTTCCTTTATAGTCTTTTAATTTCATTTCTGTGATTACTGCTATGTCCTAATTCTCGTTGTTCAGGAATATTTTTATTTCCGCTTGTTTCTTTAGTTCATTTAATCCTCTTACATTTATGCAACCTATTTTTAGAATTCCTTTTTCTTCTTTTCTATCTGGTTCTTTTCTTTTTCCATTTTCATTGTCTGAACTATTATTTGATAATCTGTTTTTATCCTTTTTTTTGTTGTTAATTGTTTTACTATTTTTTTTATTATTTTTTGTTTTTATTACTTTCCCTTCCTGCTCTTCCTTCTCATTTCCTACTCCTCCTCCTGTATTGTTTGTGAAGGTGTCATTCAGTTTAGTAGCTTCAGCCCTCTTGACTTCCGCTGTAACATTATATCGTTTATTATTATTACTTCCTCACTTCTGTATTGTCTATATCTGTTCCTTCCATTGTGATATCTGGTGTTATATTGATTGTGAAACGTTATTGTTGAAATTCGCTCTTGTATGGTCTTTGTCTTTGATAATCACCTCGTGATTGGTTGTCTCTGTATCTTGGTGAATTTTTGTTCTCGTATTTCGTAAATTCCCCTTCTTGATTGTAGTACCTGATTCCTCTTTTACATTCGCTATTCTAATGTTATCTTTATGTTCTGTTATATCTTTGTCCATTTTCACGGCTGTTGTTGTTGAAGTAACATTCTTCCGTTCTGTGATTGGTTCTTCTGCAAATCTTGCATTCTGGTCTGGCTTGATATTGTCTAAGGTGCATCTGTTGATTTGGTTTGTTAAATCTTCTATCTCATCCTTGAAAAAATTGTTGTCTATCTCTTATATTTGTTCCTTTGATCTGAAAAAACCAGGTAAATATTTGTTCATTTACTTCAATTTTATTTTCCATCACTGTCGCTCTATCTTGTGTATTTTTGAAATAGGCTATAATGTCGTATGTTCTTTTCATTTTGTTTTTGAATTTATACCAATATTTGCGCCTGATGTCTTGAGTTGTTGACTAAATTCTGTTTTGTCTATTTCTTCTGGTATGTCCATTATGTTTGCGCTTATTGCTCCTCGGTTATTGATCACGTGACTATTATAGTTGAGTGGTTTGATTTGAATCATTTTATTCTTATATAAAATTCCTCAAGTGTCTAGTAGATTGTCTTCCGTACATCGCATATCCATTTCTATCTTTAAATTGGTTTTGCCGTTTAATTTTTCTTGGTGTCTTATTCTGATGAATTTGCCTAGTTTTTTTTCTATCCTGTTGATTACTTCGTTGATGTTCCATTTTTTGTCTATGTTGGTTGCTGATATTGTGAGGTTTCAGTTTAATGTGTTTAACCATTCCAAGTTTCTGAATTTTCCAATTTTGCCTAGTACTCTTCCATCTTTTATAAAATTATTTTTTGCTGTTTCTGTAAAAAATCCTACGTAGGTGTATTCGTTTCTGTTCTTGTTCGTTCGTCCCAAGGTGTTCACGTGATATTCTAGTAGTTTCTCGTTGTTTAAGAATTCTATGATTTGCTGATCTGTCAGATCATCCCTGATTTGGCACGTAAATAGTCCTGCAAAAAATTTGCTGTTTTTGGTTTGTGCATCAACTCCTTACTTTTTATGGAGTTTTTTCCCATGTCGTGATCTGCTGTCGATACCATAGTTATTGATTGGTTCCTTGATTTTTGAGATTTTCTATTTTTATCGTCTACTTTCATTTGAGATTTTTTCTTGGTGTTTGTGGGTATGATGTTTGTTTGTGGTGTGAGGAATTGTTATATTTATTTTTGATTATCGTATTAATATCTTGGTCATCACTGGATGTGTTACTTTTGAGTTTCCACGTTTGCTCGAAGCTAGAGTCACTTTCTTCATTGTCGTTAAGGGTATGTCCTATGTACTGTCTACATTCTTTGAGTTTTCTTAGTCTATCCATTTCGTTCTTATTAGAGATGGCAACGGTCGGTTATGGTCAGTTATCGGTCGGTCATAACCGGTCAAGAACCCTTGACCGACCGACCGACCGTTTGACCGACCGTTTAACCGATCCTGAAAACGTTTGCGAAACGTTTTTTTTTTATGAGATACTTAATAAAAAACGTTTTCGCAACGTTTTCTATTAAAATAATTAAAAAATGTTTGTAAAACATTTTTTTATTAAATTTTATATTAAAAAACATTTCGCAAACATTTTCAGGATCGGTCAAACGGTCAGACAAACGGTCAGTTAAACGGTCGGTCAAACGGTCGGTCAGAGGTCTTTGACTGACCGATATCGGTCACGGTCATGACCGGTCATAACCAGTTAATGACTGTGACCGTTGCCATCCCTAGTTCTTATCTTATTCCTAGTTTGGTTCTTATTTGGTGTCTTTTGGGTGTGGTGTTTCCAAAATAATATTCTTCTTTGAGTTTCCATTGTTCTTCCATTTTCTTTATCGTTTCTTCCATTTCTGCGTGTTTGAGCTGGAGCAGTTTTGGAAATTCAATGTGCAGAGTGTGCATGCGCACAAATTTTTCAAAACTCCGCACATAACTTAAAATTTTCATGCGTGCGCAGCGCGCATGAAATTTTTGTATGCATCTCCGCACATTTGCGCACATTGCGCACATTTCGCACATTTCTGCATATTTCTGCACATTTTTGCTTATTTTCTGCACATTTGTGCACATTGCATACATGTCACACATATCAATTATCAATATATCATATAACTTATGTAACAAAATAAACAAATTTTCAATAATATGCTTAAAAATATGTCTTTCTTGTTCTTTTTCATGGTTTATTTTTTTTCTTCTATCAAGTTAATACATTGTTTTTAATATATTTATATGTTTTATAACTTTTATTTTATTAAATTTATTAGAATTTTATCGACAATATTCTGTGTTAATGTATTTTCTATAATATTATGATTAACATGTGAGTACAAAAATAAGGAGTATTTGAACATTTTACATTTTACACATTTTTGACGTTATCTTTTGTACCTATGGAAATTTTTTTTTCACCCATTAATACTAAGAAAAACAAGTTCAAAACAAAGTTCATGAAGGTACAAGTAAAAGAAAGAAAATAACAAATGATAATAATCCAGCAGAAAAAAAAATCAAAACTGCTGCTGCCCCA
>QZLH01000659.1:0-14784 GCA_003833135.1 Oehlia diaphana
ATCATGGTCCTCCAATAATGCGGACAATAATGTCCTCCATGGTGAGGACCATCATGGTCCTCCAATAATGCGTGGACAATAATGTCCTCCATGATGAGGACCTATGAGGACTAACATGGTCTATTGTCCTCAATATGAGAATGATAATGTCCTTGATGGTGAGGTCCAGTATGGTCCGTTATTATGGACAATAATATCCTTACTTTTAGACCAATCAGAGCCCGTGGGCTGTATATGCCCATGGGTAGTTTATAAGCTAGGATCTAGTGCACAAAACTCCAGCTTATAAACTATGTCGATCATTTGGCTGGGGTGTAAAATTCGTAAAAAAGAGTTAATTTGGAAAGATACTTAAATTCACATAGTTTCTATAAAGGTATCTATAATTGCCGTGCTACACCCAAATTTGATATGCTTTCTAGAAAACAACAGAAAATATGCGAAAGTGTTTACTTAAATGGAAGCATTATATTCTCAGTTAATTGTGATAATGAATATTTAGTCAAGTATGGGGTTTTTGTTATCAATGTTATTGATAATATAGAACGTCTATATTTTGCAGTACCTCTTATTGAGCGATCCTTCTTTCAACAATATTATTGGAGTGAAATGTGCGCTAGTTCTACTCCTGATTCATTATATGAATTTATTGTAAAAACTTTTACAGTTATTTGTAATGAAAGTAGTGAATTTTTAAAATATTTACTTGGATATAGAAATGATAATATGCTTTTAGAACAAGCATGGCAAAAAGAATTGCAAAAAGAATTTTATAGGATTGGAACCCGAGCATTAGGAAATCAATATTTTCTGTCATGTGATGTGGGCTCTCATTCAGGAAGTAGCGGATTTAAAGATTTTTACATAGATGGAAAAGAATGGGCAATAAAGCTCTTAAGAGAAGGTTCGGATATGGATAAATATAATAGAAGATTTGATGAGACTGGTAAATACAAAGAGATTGTAGATGTTGCAAAAGAAATAGCAATTATTGATATTCGAAGTGAATCAAAGAAAGTTCGAGATCTCAAAGAGAGATTTATATATGTATCATACTTTGACAAATATGGTGCATTTATGATAGAGTGTCTTGGCAAAGAAGCAAAAGAAATTAAAATCAAAAAAAAAGATTTAATGTTTTTATACTAAAATAATATTTCATATTCAATGATTTTTGGGATTTGATAATAAATCAAAATTGCTATTACTGTAAAACTTGGATATTAAAAATCTTAAATTCTGTAAGAATTTTGTTATGAAGTTAGGCTTGTATTTTATTTTTGAATGTATGCAACAGCAAAAACTAATCTGAAAATTAAGAATAAAGCTTTATATTTTTTTTAATTGAAATATAACAAGTTGTTATTTTTTTTATTGTTTATTTTTATTATTTCGTAATAAAAACACCAGACATTTTTTTTAATGAACGAGATAACCATGTAGTACAATGACTGATGAACAATATTTCTTTTTATAAAGGAATATGAGAGAATAAAATAATGAAAAAGCGAGGTTTAGAGGAGGAATTTGCCAAGCTGTTCCTTCTCACTACTCCATACTAACTATTGCCAATGCTACTGCTATTACTTGTACCCTTTTTCATATCGGCAGATTTGTCCATCCTGAAATTATTAGGTTAAAATAAAGATTTTCTTAAACAGATCATGCTCAAAATTGTATCGTAACACTAGAAAATCAGATGATGGGTTGTCATCTGACTAAATGACCAGCTGTCCAGCAAGGTTGCAAGGATGTGATATATGATCATAGCAGGTAAGTTAAAAACTCGTTGTCAAGCAAACTTGACCGGCTAACATTGCCTCCATTTGTTTGATCTATTTTCTGAATTCTAGATAGTTTCTGTTTTTGATTAGGAGTAGTTGTGAACATACGTATACTGTTGGATTTGCTATATGATGATTAGAAATTTGTTGTGCAATATTGTTGTGGTTATTATGACATTTCTTTAATGGAAAGTTTGCTTTAGATTTTGTGTTTTTCACGCTTACTCTTATTAGGCAAACTTACGCTTTTAACTATCTCCCATTCATCAAATTACACTCTTCATAATAGCCATCCAACGTTTTACAACTCCTTCTCTTCGTAATAATATACTATCCCATGATAAAAGATTTATCAAAACCAACATCTTATTTTCCTCACAATAATCTATATAACAAAGAAAATTAACACATATCAAACATTATCAATTGGTTGCGTGCATGTGTGTTATATATGTGGTGGTGTTTTGCTTTCCCATGTTCTTTCCCCTTCCTCTTCCTTCTTTCTCGTCCCCTTCCCTTTTCTTTTTCTCAACTTTTTCTCTTAAAATGACACACAAGACTACAACTATCAACATCTGTCAAGAAAGCAATAAAAAGAAAAACAAAATTATCAACTATGTCATCACTTACAACTACAACATCTAAGCCTTGTCAAGACAAAAACACTCTACCATAAAAGTAGATTATATCAGAAAGGATCGATCACAAAGGATCAGGGATTACTAAAATGAACATATCATACACAGCAGAAATCAACAAAATCTCAATGCACAACAAACATACTATGGACTCATTATAGGTGATCTAAATTACAAACTGAAATATACGGATGACAGTGAACTTCTGAACTTGATCAACAAATTGGATGTACAGTATGTGATCAATGTTACCTTTGGCAATGGGGCAAACTGTTATTTATGTTATGGTATAAATGTATTTGTTATTTTGTTGAATAGTTTCTGTATCGCACTACAGGATTACCTCTCAATACGAACGTCAGAAACTTCGACCCCATTATCATCATTCTGATCACCACTGCTACATTGTCTTTGAAATGCACCATTAATTGTTTATATATTGACATCTTTTCCTTGGTTTGGGATAACTTAGACAGCTTAGACAACTAGAATTTTGAACAGTGAATGCAGATTTCTTTATTCTTTTGCTTTAAAGAATGTTACTAAACGTGTTCTTTGCTTCTTTTTTTTAGGAACGCCTTCCTGGACTTGGATTTTGGCTTGGGCTATTTAGATAAGTTGGAGTTAACATTCCTTTTACTTCTTTTCTTTAGAGAATGCCTTCCTAGACCCAGATTTCAGCTTAGGCTATAATGGTAAGTTTGGAAAGGGTATTTTTATTTTTTTTTATCTTTAGAAACATTATTAACATTCCTTTTGCTCTTTTCTTTAGGTGACGCCCTTCCTGGACTTGGATTTTTGCTTTGGCTATAAAAGTAAGTTGGGAAGGGTATTTTTATCTCTTTTTTGTCTTTAGGAATGTTATTAACATTCCTTTTGCTTCTATTCTTTAACATTTCTTTTGCTTCTTTTCTTTAGGGGGACGCCCTTCCTACCTGAATTTCAGTTTGGGCTATTAAAGTAAGTTAGGGGAAGGCGTTTTTTTTTTTGTCTTTTTTTGTCTTGGAAATATTAATAACATTCCTTTTGCTTCTTTTTTTTAGGGGTGTCTTTTTGAACTTTGATTTTAGCTTTGAATTTTAAGTTTGTCAGAAAGGAATTTTGTTTTTTTTTTGAACATTATTAAGGTTCTTATTAAAAATTCCTTAAAATGACTTTTGGACTTGGTTTTAGCTTGAAATTTAATAGTAAGTTGGGATGGATGGTATGAATTACTTTTTTTTTTATTTATGAATAATATTATAAATATTTTTTAATTTTTTCTTTATAGATGCCTTAAATTATTACACAAACTTTAAACGGTAAATTAGAAAAAGGAAAAGATTTTTTATCTTAATTAAAATAATCTATAAAAATTCTATTTAAGTTTTTGTTTTATATAACTTTAAAAAGATTGGTGTTAATTTGATAATCAAAAATATTTGTAATTCAGGGTGTTATTTGATTATTAAAAAGTATTTGTAATTCAGTTCCACTCCTTTTTTTTTGCACTTTTTTTTTTATTTTTTACACTTTTTCTTATAAAAAGTTTTTGCAATTTTTATAATAAATTTAATAAAATTTATATATTTTATTATAAATATGGATTCAAGTTCTGTTGATAAGCAAAATAATCAAAATAATTAAAATACAACTCAGAAAAAAAAGGTGGGTCACAGAAAAGAAGTTGGGTATGGGAGTGGTTTGTATCCAGTGATAAAATTGCTACATGTCAAGTAGAGGTTTTTACAGGTGAAATGTGTGGTAAAAAATATCAGCATGAAAGTTCAACTGGTATTTTAATAGAGCATTTAAGCAGTAAGCATCAAATAACCAAAAAAACAATGAAGCAAAATTATGTGGTAAGAAATAAAATTATATAGATTTATTTAAATTTAGTAATTTACTAATTAATAAATTAATAAATTCTTAGCCATCAGAATCCCATGGTTTAGAAATTACACCACATAAAGAATCCTGGCAAATTGAACTTTGTAATTTATTAATTAGTTGGATAATATTTGATACGCAACTACCAAATATTACACAGTCAAAATCTTTTCAAAAATTTATAAAAGAACTTGATCCAGCATTTGATATTTCAAATGTTAAATTAATTAAACAAACCATTCAAAGTGCTTCCTTTAATTCAAAATTTTGTTGAAAATAATGCAATTTCAGTTAGTTTAATAACTGATATGCAGTATGACCATCTTAATCTTAGTGATGATAATTTAAAGTGTAAGGAGATGGTACATTACTCTCATAATGGACTTGAAAATGAGGTTGATGATTATGATTCTGCTTATGGTCTACAAGCCGTGAATGGTAAGAAGTTGATTAATGATCAAAAGGCAGCATCTCAAGCATCTATGGATAAGAATCAGCTAGCGATTAAAATGAGAAAATATCCAAAAAAAATGACTCACAAATTAGGAGTTATCATCTACAAAAAGTAAAAGAATTCCAAAACCTAAATTGCTTAAAAAATTTAAAAAATGAGATCATATTGCATTGAAGGAGTGAAATAATTATCAGAGTGTTCCAAAAATAGCTTTTTTTAATCAACGTATCAATGAAAAATTTATTTTTTTTTAACTTGCGTATGTTATGGGTAAGATAATAAATGTGTATACACCTCTTCACAGGTGTTTTGACATAAAAAAAATGAATAGGTGATCCCAATAACAGCAACTAAGTGAGTGTGATGACATAGAAATATGTGTCACTTCCACGGGCATCACTTCCTGTACAGATAACAAAGAAATTATAAAATTCAAATGAACTAAAAATATTATTATTATTATAGAATTTGAATATTTTAAGTGCTTTATTCACTATTTATTTCTATTCTATTTTTAATTCTAACACCTGGCGGGAATTATACATGGATCTTTCACAATAATACTGTTATTATTTAACGTCCATACATATAATACTATATAGGTTTTAATCCAAAGCTAAAAGAAAAAATCTATTAAACGTGATTTGACGGTTGAAGTACTATCACCAGTGTAACACAGTATGATGCACTTCTGCTATGGATCCATTCATACTTATTATCTTTATACTATTTTGTTATAAAGGATTTAAAATATTGTCAGGACTAGTGACGATTTTTGTATATTATTGCTTTCAGTTAATATTAAATAATGAAGAGAATTTGTTAAAATAATGGAATTATACAGATAATAACAAATGCAATCCGTTCAATTTTAACATGACTTAAGCTATAAAAAAACCATAAATAAAAAATTTTATTGGTCTTTAAATTATTATTTTTAAAACATAAATAAATAAAGCTAAAAACCTTAGTTGAACAATTGAGAGCCAACCTAATTTCTTTATTTCCTTTATAACCAAATTTTTCTTTCCTAATAGAATGCCAACCATTATTCAAATACATAATTTATCTTTAAAGTCTTAAGAAGTTTTATTCTTTAAATACTTCTAATATATCATTAATACTATCAATATCATTTCTTAAAATATAATAATCTAAAATTTGAATATCATATAATTTAAATTCTTTCACTATATCTTTCAGAGAAAACCAATTTTTTTTATCAGAATTTTCTGTAATAGCCAAATATTTAACTCTTTTCTTTTTCATAATATATTCCTTTATATAAGGATAAATATCTACATATTTTCCTTTATTTAAAATTAACAATTTATTAATAAAAGTATTTTGAGAATTCTTTAAGAATATTACTAAATCATTTTCATTAATTGCAAGGCATAAATTCAAATAATCTAATTTAAAAGGAAGAATTTGTCCTAAATTGTGTAATATAATAGAACTAAAATTATTATTATTGTCATTATTGTCAATAGTGACATCAATTACAAGACAATTAAGACTCTGTTTAATATTATCAATTAAATTGAATACTAAGTTAATATTCTGATAATTTATCCCAAGGGCTAATAATAAAAATTTAATTTTACTACAATATTTTGTAACTGATTTAAATAATTGCGATGATTGTGGTTTATTTTCTACAAAACTTCCAAAATTTTCTAAATGACAACCAAAATGTTGTAATAGCAGATCTAATGGTTCAAATTGTGATACTCTACGCAAAATTAAAGATTTCAATTTAAATTTAAATGGTTTAGTAATATTAATAATTTGTTGAACAAATTTAGTATCTATACAAAAACAATTGATAATATGAATTGATTCTAAAACATTTAATTGATTAAATACTTCATTTAAAACAATTATATTTTTAAAATCAATATCATAAAATATGATTGTGTTTAATGTATTTAAACAATTATGATTTTTTAATGATAATAATGATTGGTACAAAGGAAATTTATTTGATCTAAATAATATTTTTCTAAGATTTTTTTGAGAATTAATAATTTGTGATAAACTGCTTTCCATCATTTGTTGATGTTTGTAGTCATTATAATATTGAAATGATTGACTAAGAGATGAAATTGAATTGCAATTAGAACTTAGAAATGTTAAAAATTTTGTTGAAGATTCAGATATATTCAAAAGGTCTAATTTCAAATTTTTTATATTACCAATGAAATTTGAATTTTGTAAAATTAATTCATCAAAACTCCCTAATAAAACTTTTAAACTATATAAATTTACTTCATTTTCAATGAATATTCGAATCAATGATTTACAAATTAATTTTTTAAAGTTTGACTTTTGCAAATCATTATTAGTTTCTGAAGTTCTAATAGTTACTTCCCAATCTTCAATAGATTTACTAATTTTATTTATATCCAAATGTTTAATGAAACTAGGATATCTAAATAATGTATTTGAAGGAAATAAATCTTTATTCATTCCATATTCAATTAATTTTGTTTTATCATCATCATTTAAATTATATAAATAAATTTCAATAAAGTGATAATTTTTAGGAAATTCAATTGAAAATGGATTTTCCCATAATAATGGAATTGCTAAACTACACCATAATCTATTAACCAATATACACGAATATAGTGTTTTATAATCTTGATGAAAATATTGTAAAATTTCATTCAATAATTCTGGTAAAATTTTTGAAAATGCCATTACGTTAAGCGAAAAAGAAAGAAGAAATAAAGGGTTGGGTGGCAACTTCGTTTTGTCGCACAAGTATTTATGCAACGTTTAAATTTCTTATTGGTTCCCCATTACAGTATACAGATCCTCATCACATGATGATCATCATTTTAACGCTACAATTTTGTGACTTACGTCACCGGAATTACGTCACCGTGCATGTTACTTTGTGTTATTTTTATGATTATAAATATTATACACTGATTTTTTGATATTTGAGTATTATTCTTATTATATTCTAATTTACTATGTAATTAACCAATATATTCTTCAATTTGTAAAATGTGCAATTTAATAAAAAAAATCTCACTCGTATCAATAAAAAATTTAGCCATCATGTGATACAAAATTTGACGATTCCTTATTTATCTAAATGATTTCACAATGTGCGGCTGTTGAGCCTCCGTCAGATGTGCAGATACATATTGTGCATGTTTTTGTATACATTGAATTCTATAATTAACTTTACGTTCATTAAATTTGTTTTAATAATTTTCATTTATTATAAAGTAAATAACTGTACTATACATATAGTTAAATTACCGTAGTTGCCATATTTAGTATTTCGCAATTGATAAGTATAGAATCATTAAAAAAGATATTCAAAAAAAATCCAAGTAATACTAGTATGGAAATTTTGAATAAAACATCCAAAGATAACCCAAGAAATTTATGGAAAGGCGTTAATTTTGATACAGTAAATATTAGGTAAATGCGATTTCACTTTATAATTTATTGTTGTATAAATAATATGATTTAAATAATAAATATAATATATTTTAATCGTTTATTTAGACTCATGTTACTGTTTCTACTAATAATTCTGCTATCAAATTAGAAGAGATTGATGATAATGTAATCTTTATGAACGAAATAGAAAAAAGAAAAGAGATATATGGTTTATGTGGAGAATGTAATGAACCTGGCACAGGAGAAAAATGGTGTCAACCTTGTAATGCAAAAAGATTTGAAGAAAAATTTTAAAAATTGGACTAGTGGAAATAAAGATATTGATGAATTAATACAACATCACAACTTAATGCTGTACATCATCTTAAATGTTTTGAGTGGATACCTTTTGAGAAATTTCAAAACGTCACTTATTATATTGTCAGAGAAGGCTTTGGTAAAATTTATTCAGCTGAATGGCCTGAAGGGATGATTGGTCGTTGGGATACTGAAAATCAAAAATGGTACCGATTTACAAGTAAAAAGGTTGCGTTAAAAAGCTTGGATAATTCTTCTGATATTAGTACAGATTTTTTAAATGAGGTAATTAAATAAAAAAAAATCAATTTATTGTGATATCTAAGTTGTCATATTATTTTTATTGGACTTTTTTAAATTTAAATTACTAGATCAAATCTTATCTTAAGATTTATATTGATGATATTCAATACCAAAGATTACATGATGGTTTTACAATATTGTGAAAATGGAAATTTAAGAAATTTCTATTCGAATAGTAATCTTGATAATATAAAACTTCGTAAATTATCAAGAATTGCAAATGGACTGTTAAGTATCCATAATGCTGAAAAAGTTCACAAAGATTTTCATTCAGGCAATATATTACTTGATAGAATTTGTCCATTTATAAGTGATTTTGGAATGTGTCAGCCAGCAAATATGAAGCAAACAGTTAAAGAAGAAGGAATTTTATGGAGTAATATCATATATGGCACCAGAAGTTTTACGTGAATACCAATATACAAAAGCGGCTGATATTTACTCATTTGGAATAATAATGAACGAATTTCTTTCTGAAGAAATTCCCTTTAATAATATTCCTCATGATGATTTTTTAGCTATTAAAATATGTAAAGGATTTAGACCAGCAATTTCTAATGATGTACCAAAGTTGCTTGCAGATTTGATAATGAAATGTTGGGATGCTGGAATAGAAAATATACCAACACCAAAGAATTGCATCAACTATTAAAGAAATGGAATGATGAAATTAAAGATATTGAAGGTAGTGAAGATAGTGAAGATAATTAAGATCGTGAATATAGTGAATATAATGAAATTAATAAAGATGCAAAGATAGTGAAGATGATGAAGATGGCAAAGATAGTGAAGATGGTGAGATAGTTGAAGATGGCAAAGATAGTGAAGATGGTGAGATAGTAAATATAGTGGAGATGGTGGAGATGGTGAAGATGGTGATGATGGTGATGATGTTGAAGATGGAGATGATGTTAAAGATAGTAAAGATATTAAAGATAGTGATGTTAAAAATAGTGAAAATTGTAATAATAGTCAAAATAGTGAAATATATTTTCAGATAAAAGAATGTGATAAAATTAGAAGGATCAAAATTAACTAAATTCTTTTTTTTTTCAAGATAAAAAGGACTGCAGTTAATCACATGATGCTCTATTTAATTATATGAGTGATAATAAGTGATCATGTTATTTTCTTCACTTTAATTTCCGCAATTAGCCTAATTGATTTTTATCTCGTGATATACTAAATCTTAATCTCACGATAGTCTAAAAATTTACGGTTAGTTCAACTTATTCTATCGATGATTATAAAATACCAACTCTCTCCATTCAAATCATTCCATCACATTTTGCTTTTGCGTTAAACATAACAAAGGTAGAGATATACAGCTTTATTTTATTCATTATCCTAAAAAAAATTTTTGTTTGAACAGAAATAGCCATTTTGAAAATGGATATTCTTTTAATCTATAAATAACAACAATAATATTATTTATGCTTTTATACCATAATAACCATCATTAGTGAATAATTCTTTATCAATATACATATATATGTACAGTATGTATAACAAGATCATAGGTTTACTAAATTCAGTGGATGTGAAAATTGAGAACACTACATTGGATACTAGTATAATACTAAAATACATGTATTCCAGAAAGGATTAGGATTTTTCCTCTATTTAAAACAAATGTTAAACCAAATTTTATAAATTAGAATACAAAATTTTATTTAAAATGGTGTACCAATTCGCAAGTATTCATTATCAGCTTTAGTTGGAGATTCCTTTGATTCTATTACATATTGCTTATAGTTCTTTCCAAACCAAATTCTAAAAATAGATCGTCCATCTTATTCATACTCAATTTCATATTTTATGTATGTTGATAAATCTCCTTCCCCTCTACCCTACCCCAGCTAGTTTGTAACTAAATAATTATCTGGAATTTTAAATTGAGTTTCATTACGAGAATGAGCTGAGGTATAGCAAATTATGTTTTTCGAAGGGTAAAAACCTTTTTTAATAATAGTGCATGTATAGTTGGCATTATTTTGTTTGAGTAAAAAGGGTTATTCACAGATATTTACTTTGTAGAAAAAGATACTAACGAAATCATATAATTTTTATTTAAAAAAAATTGCAAACTTTCGCATGTTAGAATTTTATTGGTTGTCGATCATCTGACTAAAATTGTGCAATTATTCACATTATTCACTTTAAATTTTGGGTGCGTTAAATAAAAATAAATCAGAAATTCCAAAGATGCGCGCATATGTTCGAATCATTATCAACAAATACAGTTATAATATACATGATTTATTACATTTCAAATGCAAAATTTAGGATAAAGAATTCATGCTTTCAGATTTTTGTTAATAAAAGTTATGAAAATAAATAAATGACTTTATTAAGAATATATAAATTTATAAAGAACTTCATATAAAATAATATTCTTATCTGATATTTTTAAATTACTACCAAACAATTAATTAATTTCCTTTATATAATTAAGCAAGTCAATCACTAAATCAGAATAACTTTGCACTTCAATATTATATAACTTAAATTCATTCACTTCACCTTTCAATGAAATCAATTCCTTAGTATTATAACTAAAACTACCAAATAATGTAGATCCACAGTAAGAATCACTAATAGCTAAATACTTGACCCTTTTCTTTTTCATGATATAATTTTTAATGGGGGGTAAAATATCTTGACCTTCACTGTTATAGATCAATAATTTTTTAATAAAGGTATCTTGTGAATTTTTTAGAAACATTTCAAAATCATTTGCTTCAATGTAATAAAGACACAAACATAAATATTCTAATTTAGAAGGAAGGATTTGCCCTAAATTTTGTAATATCATTGAACTTGGCTTACTTCTGATTCCAAGATGATCATACCATACATTGATTGAAATATAATTAAGATTTTGTTTAATATTTTCAATTAAATTGAAAATTTGACGAGTAACCTGACTTTCATTTACACTAAAATAAAGAAAATTGATATTTTTACAATATTTTGTAATTAATTCTATTAGTTGTTGATTTAATGATGGTCCAAACCCGAACTTTTCTAAATAATCACCGGATTTTTGTAATAATAATTCTAATGATTCAATTTGTGATTTCTCATCTATAAGTAAAGATTTCAATTTAAATGCTTTAGTTAAATTATTAATTTGTCGATTAAAATTATTATCAAAAGAACAATAAAAGATATGAATAGATTCTAAAACATTTAATTGTTCGAATATATTATTGTTCAAAAATTTAAATTTGACTTTGTAGAATATAATTATATTTAAAGTATTTGAACAATTAAAATCTTTTGATAATAATAATGATTGATATAAAGGAAAACTATTATCACTTATTAAAATTTTTTTAAGATTTTGTTGTAAATTAATAATTTGTGATATACGATTTCTAATCAACTTATATTTACTACTATTGCTGCTGTATGCATAATCAGACGCACTATCAATAAAAAGGTTTATATTTCTAATATTGTGAATGAATTTTGTATTTTTCAAAATTAACTCAAGAATATTATCAAAACATGTGTGATAATAATCATTCAAATTCTCAATTTCAAGAATATGTAAATTTACTTCATTTTCAATGAAAATTTTAAAAATTGTCATACATATATCAATCAATCCTTTAACATCATATTCTAAATATATTATTTCTTCAGGGTTTGGAGTAATAGTAGAAGATTCCAGCCACCCATTAACAGATAAAATAAACTTGTATATATTCAAATATTTTAAAAACTTGGGATAATTGAACAGTAAATTCGAAGGTAATGAATTATTAACAATTTTATATTCATTTAATTTTGTGTTGAAATCATCATCATTTAAATTACGTAAGTAAATTTCAATAAAATTAAAGTTTCTGGTACGAATTGAAAATGGATTTTCCCATAATAATGGAATCGCTAAACGACACCATAATCTGTTAACTAAAATGCATGAATATAAAGTTGAATAATCGTACTGAAAATATTTTATAACTTCATAAGTTAATTCAGGTAAATCTCCTGAAAATATTTTTGAACATGACATATTGTAAATTTGAAAGTAAAAGGGGGAGGTATTAAATTTTTATTATTATTCCGAACTGGGTAAATTATGCCAATTTTCGGAGCGATGATTCCGATATTGTCGCACAATTCATGTGTAACATGTGTCAATGTTTAGTTAGGATAATAATTTTTGTATAGGTTTGTTTTAGATAAAGTTGCACTATGTTATAGTGTTTCGTTGTAAGCCGTTGGGAATGTGTTACCTTTAGATTCCGTTTTCAATGGTTTCAATAAAAGAGAGAATTTTTTTTTTTTAAAAAAAAAAAATATATACATCGATCGGCGGACTCATAATACCAAAAATCATGTGATAGATGATCACTTGATTAAATAATGGAATTCTACATTTGCCGAAATTCAAATCATTAAACATAAAATAGGCATAAAAAAACTCAATTTGCACGTTTCTCTCAGTAATTTTAATTTGTATTATTTAGAAAGTGAAAATGTCTTATTAATAAAATATAAATTAAATTTATGCAAGTTTAACCGTCATTAACCGTCATAGGTATTTATAAAAAGTATTTTTCATAGAATACTTAATTAACTTATATTTAATTATTGTATAATATAGGAACTTTTTATACTTAAATTATTATGAACGCGTATATTTCCAATTTCTATGAAAAAATTTTGAAGGTATTTCAGGAGCAAATATTAGATCAACATTACCTTGCCAAAATCATGTTTATTGTATTTTAGTTTAAAGCATGTATTATTAATTATAATTTTATAAAAATCAAATAATTTTTTTTTAATGTTCGTCCCCGGTCGACAACCCCAGTGTAACCACAAAAAAATGTCACGAAATGATCGGCATTACTGAAATAAATCACGTGAACTTTCGGACATTTTCTGGGTTACGCTACTTTGTAACAAATAGTTCATTAATATAAATTATTATAAGTTAATAATGAAATCCCTCTTATTACCCTTCTAATGGTTATGCTCAATAATAAAGATTTAAGTTTGGACCTGATGATAGTTGGCCTATCATTGTCACCGGTCTTACTGCGCCTTATATGTATTACTTTGCGTAGCAAAAAGTGAAAAAATCGACATGTCCACCGATATGAATAAAACCACTATTACAGTAATCTCGAAGTGTCGTTTAAAAAATTTTGTTGTTATGCATCGAAACGTGCTGGACGGTTAGTCTTTTGTTACATTACTGTAGCATACAGTAAATTATTGCTTAAATGCAAAATTTTTTAAAGTTCGCACTTAGCAGACACATTCATAATTTACCTTTACGGATCTTTTTTTTTTCACCCTTTCTATATTGACCTGTTAAAAGTGAGTACCCTATTATGTTATAATTTTTATTAAATAAATAAGATAATTTTTTTACTTCTTGCAAGCCAGAAAAGACGTAATTTTTTTAGCAATTTAATTAATTATTGTATTTACTATTTTTATGACCCATTAGGCATTTTTAATTTAATTATGTAATGATTATCATAATATTCAAAGCGGTAACAGAAAATCATTATGGACCAGTTTTGGACCGATTCATCTCTAATTTATGTAGACCAAAATGGTTACGGTACGTTTCGCCGAAGTTCATTTCGCCGAAAAATATTCTACTGAGGCCATTTCTCATATTTTCGCCGAACGTACATTTCATTGAATGGCCATTTCGCCGAATCCTTCTCCATTTCGTCGAAGGACATTTCGTCGAAAATGTTAGTGATTAACATATCACCTTGATCATTAACAATTCACGCTTAAAGTACAAATCTTTCTCAACTATTTCATTTTCATTTTATGACGATTTTGCTATCCTTTTTTTTTAAAATATACGTGACTTAATATAATGTATTAAATAATTCCAAAAAAATTAAGTAAATGTATGAGTTTTAACGAAATGCATTTATAAATCAATGAATAACGTAGGACAAGTATAATCACGCTCCCTCCCATTTTTCCCACCCATTTACTAGTTTAGTAAAAACGGCCTAAAGAGGCT
>QZLH01000659.1:21019-65738 GCA_003833135.1 Oehlia diaphana
TTAATCACATGATTTAAATTCTGCATTTTGATTGGCTAATTATAAATAACGGTTAATTAACCATTTTAAATCAATCATAACTAACAAAATTAACGGTTAATTAACCCCCATCCCTACTCAGGTGTTAACAACTTTTACTCAAAAGAAAATATTGTCCTATATACAGTATGTTTACATTTTCATACATGACAGTTTGAACTTATCAATATTATTATACTAATATGATTAATCAATCAATTGTCCTTTTTTCATTGCAATTATCTGTAATAACCTTACTATTACCATTTTGTATAAGTTCCATATGACTATATGATTCATCAACTATGTAAATCTCAAGAAACTTTCCTAGCTAACTAATAAAGCAATTTTTTTAATGTTATAATAATTAAACTGATACTTATAATTGAATATTTATGAGTCAAAAGCAATAATAATACTAAAAATGATTAATTAATGTAAGTAACCAATAAAACTAAAATATATTATAAATGTTTCATATTGTAATAAACTCAGCCATATTCATGGGATTTCTGCGCACTACATCATGTGACTTGTTCGATCTTCAACTATTTCCATGGGCAACCCTAACAATAATTTTAAATAATTCTATCAGCAAAAATTTTGGTAACACTATCTATGTATTAATTTAAACCAAATTTAGTTTTTGTTGCCTAAGCTACATCACTAAATTTCCAGATAGACCAGCAACCATTATTGGACATATGTCCACTAACTGTCCATTGATGGACCCTCCATAGGTTGGACGTTATATTATGTACATCTATAAACCGTAAATTTCAGGTATATGAATGTTCAAGCTGTTGAAAAAATTATATTTTTAAATAATCAATTTAATATTTACTTACCTAGGAATCGAACCTAAAACCTTAATAAATACTTATTTTTCGTGATCTAATCATTTAGGCTATTTAAACTTTTAATTCACAAAGTATATGTTTTTGATTTATTTAAATTGAAAATCATTAAAAATGTAATTATAGATAATAATAGAAATATTGCTCTAATTAAAGATCGTATATCACAGTTGCAACAAAATCTTAAACAAATTTTAATAAATCGGAGTGGTTTTCTTTTATGTCAATCATTATTTTTATGAAAAGTTTATAATTGTTCAAATACTTTAAATACAATCGTTTTCGCTTACTGCGATTTTAACATTATTAACAATCTACAAAAAATATTTGAACAATTAAACGTTATAGAATCTGTTCATATCTTTTATTGTAGTTCTTTAAATACTGACTTTACTCAACAAATTATTAATTTAACAAAACCATTTAAGTTGAAATCTTTATTTATAAAAGAGGTATTACAAATTAAATCATTACAACAATTATTACAAAAATCTGCGGTTATATTGAAAATTTCAGGTATGGATTTTATCTTAATCCATCATTTTAAGTCAACAATTATCAGAATTAATTACAAAATATTGTAAAAATATCAATTTTCTTTATTTTGGTGGACCAGAAAGTAAGAGTGTTTATCAATGTTCAATTTAATGGAAAATATTAAACAAAATCTCAATTATCTTTTAATTGATATAAATGAATATATTACTATTTCTCCTATTAGTACTAGTTCAATCATATTACAAAATTTAGGACAAGCTCTCCCTTCTAAATTAGAATATGTAAGGTGGGCTCTTACTATTAAAGAAAGTGATTTTAGATTATTCTTAGAAAATTCTCAAGATATTTTTATCAATAAATTGTTAATAAAACAAAACGGTAGTGATGATATTTTACATTGTATAAAAGAATATATTATGACAGTCAAGTATTTGGCAATTAAAAATATTGAAAATAGAATAGATTTATTTGATATGAAAGATCAAGTGAAGGAATTAAGTTATATAATATTTTAGTTCGAAATTGTAAATATTTATATTTACGTTGATAACTATATAAAGAATATTGATTAGTTATAAAAATGAATATTATTATATGTATGTTAACTGAATAATTAAATTTACTTTACTAAATTTACTCCTTAAAAATAAATTGCTTATTTATTTATTATTATGACTGATTTAGAAATTACTTTTTTATTCATGGCAATTTTAAAAATTTGAAATCCATTATTAGGGAATGGTGGTCTCAACCCGACCCGTTCTGGCCTGGTCCTGCCCAGGACCACTTTTGGTCTAGATCATTATTATTAATAAAAATTAGAGATGAATCGATCCGAACTTGATCGAAAACTGGTCCGTAATATTTTCTATTGCGCTTAATTTCCAAATAATTATAATCTTACACAATTAGTAATACGAAAATTTAAAATATAAAGTAATTAATTCAATAAATTAAATGATTAAATAGAATAACTAAAATAAATAATATTATAATATTAAATATATGTTAAGTTCGTTAAATTTGTTAAGGTGAGTTTTAAACTAACATAATTATTTTTGCCGTGTCATCATTTTCTAGTTTCTATTCCAGAAAAACCAGACATGTGATCAATTTTCTAAAATTTTTTATAGGGCTTCAGGCTAGAGGTCTGCATTTGCCCTTATTTTACAACCCGAGACCGGACCATTGTTATATCAATTTGTTGTAAAAGCAAAAAAATCGACCACCAGGTGACCGTGAAGGTGATCAACTTAATTCTTACCACGTTAGTGACGTTACACACAATTAATTGACACGAATTGTGCGACAATATCGGTATAATTTACCCGTTCGGCGTAACGATAAAAATTTTTTTTTTTGTTACCTCTCTCCTTCACTTTCAATTACAATATGACGTGTTCGAAAATATTTTCAGGAGATTTACCTGAATTAACCTATGAAATTATAAAATATTTTCAGAATGATTATCCAACCTTACATTCATGCATTTTAGTTAACAAATTATGGTGTCATTTAGCGATTCCATTATTATGGGAAAATCCTTTTTCAATTTATGTTAAAAATCATAATTTTATCGGAATTTACTTACATAATATAAATGATGATCTTAAATCAAAATTTAATAAATATAAAGTTATTAATAATTCATTACCTTCGAGTACACTATTCAATTATCCTAAATTTTTAAAATATTTGAATACATATGAGTTTATATTTTCTGTTCAGAGATGGTTTGGATCTCCTATTAAAGATATAAACCTCGAAAATATATCATACTTAACTGATTTTTACATAATGATTGACATATGTGTATCATTATTTAAAATTTTTATCGAAAATGAAGTAAATTTACATACTCTTGAAATTGATAGTACAAGTATCGTTTATGATTCTATTTATCCTAGTAATATACTTGAGTTAATTTTACAAAATACAAATTTCATTCACAATATTAAAAATTTAAAACTTCATATTATAGATAATAATAGTGACATTGCTCTAATTAGAGATCATATATCGCAGATAATTAATCTACAACAAAATCTTAAAAAAATTTTAATAAATCGGAATAGTTTTCTCCTATGTCAAACATTATTTTTATCAAAAAATTATAATTGTTCAAATACTTTAAATACAATCGTTTTCTATTACTGTGATTTTAAAGGTATTAACAATCTACAAATAATATTTGAACAATTAAACGTTTTAAAATCTGTTCATATCCTTTATTGCAGTTCTTTAAGTACTGACTTTACTCAACAAATTATTAATTTAACAAAACCATTTAAGTTGAAATCTTTATTTACAAGTGAAATACAAATTGAATCATTACAACAATTATTACAAAAATCTGGTGGTTATATAGAAAATTTCGGGTACTGTGGACTTTATCTTAATCCATCACTAAGTCAACAATTATTAGAATTAATTACAAAATATTGTAAAAATATAAATTTTCTTTATTTAGGTGGATATGAAAGTCGGATTGTTTATCAAATGTCAAATTTAATTGAAAATATTAAACAAAATCTTAATTATCTTTTAATTGATATAAGTGAATATAGTTCTCCAAATGGTAATATTGAAGGTAGTTCAAATATATTACAAAATCTAGGACAAGCTCTCCCTTCTAAATTAGAATACGTAAGATTGGCTTTTACTATTAAAAAAAGTGATTTTAGAGTATTCTTAGAAAATTCTCGAGATATTTTTATCAATAAATTGTTAATTATGCAAAATGGTAGTGATGAAATTTTGCATTATATAAAAGAATATATTATGAAGGAAAGAAGAGTTAAGTATTTGGCAATTAAAAATATTGAAAATAGAATAGATTTATTTGATTTGAAAGATGAAGTGAAGGAATTTAAGTTACATAATATTATAGTTCGAAATCATAATGATTTATATATTACCGTTAATAACTATATAAAGAGTATTGATTAATTATAAAGATGAATATCATATGTATGTTAACTGAATAATTAAATTTACTTTACTAAATTTATTTTTTAAAATAAATTGTTTAATTATTTTTTTATTCATAACAATTTTAATAATTTGAAATCCATTTTTAGGAAATGGATATAGGGTTGGATCAACGTTCTGGTCCGGTGACTCCGGTCCGGTCCAGGACCACTTTTGGTTTAGGTCATTATAATTAATAAAAATTAGAGATTAATCGATCCGAACTTGGTCGAACTATTGCCGCAGCTTAATTTCCAAATAATTATAATCTTACACAATTAGCAAATATGTTAAGTTCGTTAAATTTGTTAAGATGAATTTTAAATTAACATAATTATTTTTTGCAGAATCATTATTTTTCTAGTTTCTGGCTATTCCAGAAAAATCCAGACATGTGATAGTGCTTCAGGCTAGAGGTCTGCATTTTATGTCCCGGTCCGGCCCGGCCCGGACTATTATTATATCAATCTGTTGTAAAAACAAAAAACTCGACCAACAGGTGAGAGGTGATCAACTTAATTTTTACCACGTTAGTGGCGTTACACAATTAATTGACACGAATTGTGCGACAATATCGGTATAATTTACCCGTTCGGCGTAACGATAAAAATTTTTTTTTGTTACCTCTCTCCTTCACTTTCAATTACAATATGACGTGTTCGAAAATATTTTCAGGAGATTTACCTGAATTAACCTATGAAGTTATAAAATATTTTCAGAATGATTATCCAACCTTACATTCATGCATTTTAGTTAACAGATTATGGTGTCGTTTAGCGATTCCATTATTATGGGAAAATCCATTTTCAATTCCTACTGAAAACTACAATTTTATTAAAATTTACTTACATAATTCAAATAGTGATTTTAAAACAAAATTAATTGAATATAAAATTATCAATAGTAGTTCATTACCTTCGAATACACTGTTCAATTATCCTAGTTTGTTAAAATATTTGAATATAAATAGGATTATTTTGTCTGTTGTGAGGTGGTTTGAAGTTACTATTAGAACTTCAAACCCTGAAAATGGATTAAATTTAGAATTTAATTTTAGCAGGGATATATGTGTATCATTTTTAAAAATTTTCATTGAAAATGAAGTAAATTTACATACTCTTAAAATTGAGTTCTTAGATTTTACTAATACTTCTACATATATAAATAATTTTAATAATATTTGTGAGTTAATATTACAAAATACAAATTTCATTCACAATATTAGAAATATAACTCTTTTTGTTGAATTATTTAATTCTTCATACAGCAATAATAATGAATTTAAGTTAATTGAAAATCGTATATCACAAATAATTAATTTACAACAAAATCTTAAAAAAATTTTAATAGGTAGTAATAGTTTTCCTTTATATCAATCATTATTATTATCAAAAGATTCTAATTGATCAAATACTTTAAATACAATTACATTCTATGAAATCAATATCAATTTTTTGATCAATAATATATTGGAACAATTAAATGTTTTAGAATCTATTCATATCATTTATTGTTCTTTTAATAGTAATTTTGCTCAACAAATTATTAATTTAACCAAACCATTTAAGTTGAAATCTTTACTTATGTATGAGAAACCACAAATTGAAGTATTGGAATTATTATTACAAAAATATGGTGATTATTTAGAAATTTTCGAGTATATATTTAATCATGATTTATCATTAAATCAACAATTATTGGAATTAATTATAAAGTATTGTAAAAATATCAAATTTCCTTGTTTTGTTATAAATGTAAGACTGTTTACTTATCAAATATTCAATTTTATTGAAAATATCAAACAAAATCTTAATTATCTTTCGATTATGCATGACTATAATGGAAAAGGAGATACTAGTTCAACCATATTACAAAATTTAGGGCAAATCCTTCCTTCTAAATTAGAATATTTACTTTTAGGTCTTAATCGTATTAAAGCAGATGATTTCAAAAAAATTCTCATGATACTTTTATCAAAAAATTATTGATCTATAACAGTCAAGGTCAGGATATTTTACCCCTTATTAAAAAATACATCATGAAAAAGAAAAGGGTTAGGTATTTGGCTATTAATAATGATTTCTATGAATCTACATCTGATATATGTAGTGATAATATTAAGGAATTTATTTCATTGAAAGATGAAGTGAAGGAATTTAGGTTATATAATATTGAAGTCCAAAGTTATTCTGGTTTAGTGATTAACATGCATAATTATGTAAGGACAATCAATTGATTGTTTGATAGTAATATTTATTATTAAAGTTATTTATAAATTTACTTATATTCATTATTGATAATAAATATAAAGGTATTTTTATTATTATTATTAAACAAAAATCCGAAATTATTAATATAAACAAGCGTGAATTCTTTATCTAAATTTGGTAATAAATTATGCATAGTATACTTATTGAAGTAATGTATGTGTCATTTGCTTTATTTGTTATTATAATATAAATATATTGATTCTCCGTTAAAGAAAAAGGTTAATGATTATTCCGCAACAGTAAGCTTTATTCACATTAGACTATTAAAAAAAATTGAACTCATTGAGTTAAAAATATGTCGTCAGGTATGATATTCACGAGATTTTTATTTTGAATCTTCCAAGATTTTTTAAATTGAAGCATGTATTTTATCAACTCTACAATACAGTAAAATTCTGTAATATAAAGAAAATCATCATTTGCTGCAATAAATAATCTTACTTTTTATTCCATTAGAAATAGTTTCTGGTATAGTCAGTTGTAATCATTATTAGCAAAACTGATGAGATGTTCTTAATAAAGTCACTATACGATATTGTGGGTAGATCAAGATTTTCTTAAGTTATAGGTTATGGCTCAGATAATTTTTGAGAAAATGTGAAAGTTTGATTCAATAATTATAATTTTTTTAAGGAAAAAATAAGCGTTATTAAATTCTTCTGCGCAGTAGTACAACTGATTTGAAAATCGATAATAAAATCAAAAAGAGTCTTTCTCGTTCCACGCAAAAGAAATATTATTTTCGCGTGCATACGATAATATTTCACCCAAAAGAAAAATATTATCCTCACTTGTTTTACACGAAAAATATTATTTCCTACTTATAAAATTATTAAAATATTATCTTTGTTCATTGTTTCACGCGAAAAATATTATCTCGCACTATAACTATGGATATTAATTTGTTAATAGAAAAGATTTTGAGGGTACTATTATGTGAATATTTGGATAATTATAAAAAATATTATCACATATTTTTACAATAATAAAGAGTGGCTTTAAAGCTTAAAGAGCTTGAATATCGGGAAAAGATTTACATAAAAGAACTTTAAGGGAATGTGAAGCAAAAATTCGTGTAATAAAATTATCTAATTGTGAAAAAGAGCGTAAATTAATTATTAGGAAATAGTATTAATTAAAATATTTTAAAGATGAAAAATTTTGCTTATCAACCGGGGTAAATTTTTATTTGTCAACCGCTAAATTTTGACCAATCAGAGTAGATCATATGCAACATCGGCGAATACTACGGCGACCGAGCTCGAATTACTAGTATAATTCGAGCCATTATTTTAAAGATTTAATAGATATAATTCAAAGTTTGCAAATTTAAAATTAGAGAGACACTTGTTAATTAAAATTGAAAGCAATAGTTAAAATATTATTCATTACAATGATTAGTGTACGAATAAACAAACAAATTAACCATCACAATTAACCAGCAGTACATGTTTCCTATTTCATGACAATTCTTACAGCGTCTTAAAGATTTAAAATTTTATTTTCTCGATTTTCATGAGAATTCTCCATGGCGCACCTGCTATTGTATTAGTTTTGTCTGATAAAGAGTATTGCGCTTATTACCCTCAATGGAAGACTCAATCCTTTTATGTGTTACCCGACCCTTAAGTCTTTTGTATTCTGGCGGAAGAATATCTTCAGTACTATCCAAATCATCAAAACTATGAAGTTGAATTGAAGTTTCACCTTTTTGTCGAGTGAGTTCCTTTTTAATAATATATTGATTAATAGTATGATAAAGAATAGAATGCTCATCATCAACCGCCTTCTTGAGTGCTTCTTTAAAAACACTGGAAATTATTCCATATAGATCTCTAATTTGTCTTGCCTTTACCTTTACTTTTTCTTCATCATTATTCAATTCACCACGAATTTGAAACACAAATACACAATACTGTTTTGTCATATAGTTAGTTTCGGCTACATGATCTCCTTGAGTTGTTATGAAGGGTCATTAGCGGAATTATCAAAGAAAAAATTTCTCTTGATAGACAAAATTCTTCAGGAATATTACTATTATTAATATTGTTCGTTCATGTTAAAAATATATGAAAGAAAAAGGAATTCAATATGGTTTTATTAAAGGAGTGAAATGGACAAGAAAGAAAGCAGATAAACTATTTGATCGATAATATTTAACTATTTAATCAATGTGGCACATGCTAGTGCAAGCCACCCATGTGATCGAATACTTATCAAATCCCGTTATTCCCGTTATGACACAATTTTTCTTTAAAGATATTAATAAAAAATTCATGATAAAATTTACTATTCAATTTTAACTTTACTTAATATGGCGGTTGAATATAAAATTACAAATAATTATGTCAATTTTCGAAGTGATGATTTCGTTAATGTCGCACAATTCGTGTCAATTAATCGTGGGTGCAAAAACTTTATATTTTTGTTTTAGATAGGTGCACTGATGCAATATGTTATTGCTTTATTGTATAAGTGTATATTTTCATATGTTTAAGTCGTTGATACCTTTAGGTTCCGTTTTTGATAGTTTTCAATAAAAAGTTTTTTTTTAAAAAAAAAAAAGAAAAAAGAAATTGTTGTTAAGCCTGAAGTAGAGCTGCAAACGACCCGGAAACCCGGACCCGGATCCGAGTTTGGTCGGCAAATTTTCTTTCAAAATTATAATTTTTCGTTAAACCCAGATTTTCGTAATTCTGGTCAAATTCTTAAATTTTAATTTATATAACCAATTATACATATTTATAAAATAGTTCACAAAAAAAAAAAAAAAAAAAATAAAAAAAAAAAATAAAAAAAAAAAAAAAAAAAAAAAAAAAAAAAAGTATAAAAAAAAAGAATAAAAGAATATTAAATTATATTAATTTTTTAATTAATTCATTTTACCCAAATATTGATCTTGTACCATATTATAATAAATTTCTTTTTTCGTTAATAATTCTTGATGAGTACCTTCTTCAGCTACTTTACCATCTTTTATAACAAATATAATATCAGCATGTTGAATAGTTGATAATCTATGTGCTATCGCTAATGTAGTTCTACCTTTTGCAGCTTGATCTAAAGCTGCTTGTACAACCTTTTCTGACTCAGAATCTAAAGCTGAAGTCGCTTCATCTAATAATAAAATTTTTGGATTCCGTATTAAAGCTCTTGCAATTGCGATTCTTTGTTTTTGTCCTCCTGATAATTGAGTTCCTTTATTACCAACAGGAGTATCATATCCATCTGATAAGTTAATAATAAAATCATGAATATTAGCTTCCTTACAAACTCTTTCAATATCTTCTTGCGTTGGTTTTTGATCTGTTTTACAACCAAATAAAATATTTTCTTTTATGGTCATATCATATAAAGAAGGTTCTTGACTAACAACTGAAATATTTTTTCTTAAATTATTAACATTTAAAGTACTTATACAAACTCCATCTATTTCAATTGTTCCACTCATCACATCATAAAATCTTTCAATTAATCCTATCGTAGTACTTTTACCACATCCTGATGGTCCAACCAATGCAGCGAATTGACCTGGTTCAATGTTTAAATTAAGTCCATTAAGTACTGATACATTTTGACGTGTAGGATAACGAAAATAAACGTTAGAAAATTTGATATGTCCTTTAATATCATCAATATTTTTTCCACTTTGAGACCAAGAATCTATTTCTGGAACATTTTCAATTAATTTTATAATAGATACTGCTGAAATTTTTGCTTTTGTTATATCTGGCGCGAAACTAAAAATACGTCCACTTGACATCGCTCCATAAAGTACTAAAATAAAAAACGTATTTTTTTCAAGTTGGATGATATTTGACAACTTGATGTACAATAAAATCATGAAATTTATATTACCTGCCGTAAACACAGCATAAAATTTGTATAAATCATATTCTCCATATGCAAACTATTATAATAAAAAAAAATATTTTTTTAATAAAAATAAAAATATTTTTTTTTTATCAATGAATAATTATTATATATTATACATACCAAATGAGTTCCATACCAAAATACTAAAGCATTACCTAGAAGATTTATACTAGATGCTGAACCAAAAATTAGACTACCAAAAATTGCATTATGAAGTCCTTCTTTCATTGGGCCATCCAACATATTACTATATATTTTTAATAAATCATCTTCTCTTGTTAAAGAAGCAACAGTACGAATATTAGATGTTCCTTCGCACGCTATTTGTGCCGATTTTTCATAAATCTTTAATGTACGTGATTTGAATCCCGCCATCATCTTAAATTTAAAATAACCGGCGACCATTAATATAGGTACTGTTGTTAATACTACAAGTGTTAACTTCCATCCAATTATTAATGCAACTATAATTCCTACTACAATTGTAGCAAGGATTCTGGAGATAGAACCAAGAGCAATAGCCAGTCCACCAATATCTGTAACATTCGATGTTAATACACTAATTAAACCACCAACATTATTATCTTCTTTATCAAAGAAACTAATATCTTGTCTTAATATTGAAGAAAATAATGTTGAACGAATCCGAAGAACGAGATTTTCTCCGGCCAATCCGAGACATAAACCTTCAATAAAACTACATGTCATAATAACAAAACCGATAGCAACTAAAAAAAATTATAAATAAATAATTATAATCAAATATATGTATATATACTGTACATATATAAAGATTTTAACTTTTATATAAATACATTAAATTAATAACTTACGAAACATAAGCGACCAAAATTTTGAATCCTTTCGTAATTCATCTTTAGGTTTCGTAAAAGAATCTATAACTTTTGCATATATAATAGAAAATACCGGAAAAGTCATGCCACAAATAAGTGAAGCAGCTATTCCAATAAATACTAAATACCGTTGTGAACAATTAATTTTATTAATTTTTCTAATTAATTCCCAAGTTGAATAACGATTATATTCTGTATTATATCCTTTTTCAGTATCATTATATTCATCAATACCGGATTTTGACGAACTATTTGTAATAACTCTTGAAAGTGTACATTCTTTTTCAATAATAATAGAATCTTCTTCAAAGTCTTTTGATTTTGATTCTTCATCCTGAATTTTTTGTGCTGAAACTAATTTTGAATAGGCTCCTTCTGGATTTTGAATCAATTCATCATGATTACCAATTTCAATAATTTCACCATTATTCATTACAACGATTTTTGTAGCATTACGTATGGTAGATAACCTATGAGCTATAACTATTGTCGTTCTATCTTTTGAAGCTTTATCTAAAGCATCCTGTACAACACTTTCACTTTTAGTATCAAGTGCACTAGTAGCTTCATCTAATAATAAAACTTTTGGATCTTTTATGATCGCTCTTGCAATTGCAATACGTTGTTTTTGTCCTCCTGATAATAAAAATCCTCCTTCACCTACGTTTGTTTCATATTTATCAGTTAATTCCATTATAAAATCATGAGCATTTGCCATTGTACATGCTTGTACGATCATTTCATATTTTTTATTTTCATCAATATTTTCATAAATTGATCCTATTAATCCATGAGCTACATTTATCGCAATTGTAGTATTAAAAAGAACGGGTTCTTGCCCCACGAGACTCATTTGTCTTCGAAGCCATTTTAAATTAAGTCCTTTGATAGCGTGATCATCAAATAAAATTTCTCCTTCGATAGGATCATAAAAACGAAGAACTAGTGATACAATCGTACCTAGGGATGAAAAAAAAAAAAATATTTTTTTTTTTAGGTAATTGAAATGATATTTATGAATAAAAAAAAATAAATATTAATAAAAATAAATAAATAAAATACTTTTGCCAGAACCGGAAGAACCAACTAATGCAACAGTAGTTCCAGGTTCTATATCCAAAGATATATTCTTCAAAGTTTTTGTTTCGGGACGTGAAGGATAAAAAAATGAGAGATTCTTTAATTGAATTCGACCTTTAACATTATCTAATTTATCGCCTTCCTCTGATTCAATATTAATTGGAGGAATTCTTTCTATTGTTTCAAAAATTTTTGCTCCAGCTCCTTTAGCGCTATTAATTGCCATAACATCAGGCAAAATTTGACCAATAGAAAAACTTCCTATTAATACCAAGAAGAATACACTAACAACCTATATACATATAATACGGATAATTAATTATTCAGTTAATATTTATTTATTTTATTTTATTTTCGCATTTTTTTTTAAAAAAAAGAAAGAAATAATAATATAAACTTACTTTTCCTGTAGTTGTCTCGTCATTGATAATTTGAATTGCACCAAACCAAAAAGCCAAAGCATACATTGAATTCAAAATAAAATCATTAGTACCCATACTTAAACTATTAAAAGTAGTGGATTTTACTCCAGATGATTTAGCATCTTCTAATTTAGAATCATAAAGTTTTGAAACATTTTTTTGTTGAGAAAATGCGACAGTTGTTCTAATTGTAGATATTGATTCTTCTGCTATAGTAGAAGATTTAGAGTAATAATCTAAAACCTTTCTTTTATAATTAACTATAAGTCTATTAAATATTCCACTATTTAACATTATCAAAGGAAATTCAATAAAGATTACTAAGGTCATTTTCCAATTTATTATAAATGCTACAGTAAAAGACGCGAAAAATTGCACTAAAAACTTTTTAATAAAAAGAAAAAAAAATTTATATAGTTAGTGACAGCAGTAAAGAAGAAGGGCGTTACCCAACAAAAAATGTCCGTCATTGAGTATCTTCCCCAGCGTCGCCCCAAGATTTTTCACCACCGCGTGACCTGCACAAAATGTCACCCAGCGTCACACCCCACCGTTTTCATTTTTTCATAAGTATTCTGGGGACTTGAAAATTTTTAGTGGTGAAAAAATTATTTTTCACGCCCCCTTAAACATCACTGGTCACGTGGGGTGGAATTTTAATTAGAAATCTTGGGGGTAAATGTTCATTGAGTGCAGAACACATGTGACAATTGTGACATACAGTATAGCATGTGACGAATAGATTTTTTCAAGTTCCAAAGATCACGTGATTTTTCGGGACATTTTTTGAAGAGTACGCAGTGAAAATCAGAAAAATGGGTTAAAAGATTTTTAAAGAACTTACAGTAAATGCCATTGAAACTTTTTCGCTAATACCATCTTGAATTAAATTAGTACCATTAGTAATTCTCGTAGTAACTTCACCAGCACCAAGTTTATCAAAATATGCGATATCTTGTCTTAATACCGCACGTAAATATTGTTCACGAATCCTTCGAGTAATTCTATTAATATATATAAATATATATTTATATTAATTAAGAAAAGATAAAAGAAAGGGTGATATTAATTTGCTGATTTTTACCTTTCACCAGTTGCGACCCAACATGCCATATAAAAATAATTGGTAATAAAAGCAACTATAGCAAAATAAACGAAAAAAGTTGTAAAATAATTGGCTTTATTTAAGAATACATCTTTAGAGATTTGTTTGGTTTGAAATAGATAAAAGTAATCAATTAATTGTCCTAAAACAACTGTCGTCAAAGGCTAGTTAAAAAAAAAAAAATAAAATAAAATAAAAAATTATAAATTTTTTTTGAGAAATTTGCTTAGTTTTTTTTTTTTTAAAAAAAAAAAAAAAAAAAAAAAATAAAATAAAAAAAAAAAAAAAAAAATTTATTTAAAAAAAATTATTTTTTTTTTTTTTTTTAAAAAAAAAAAAAAAAAAAAAAAATACTTACGATAGTGATACCAGCAATGGCAGCACAAATCAAGCCAAATATCATTAAAATCCAATCTTGCTTCGTAGCATGATTATATAATTTCCAATATGATATTTTATAATTTTCCCCTTCCATGCTCGCATTGTTCGTATCATTGTTAATTTGTACTACCGTAATATCTTCGGATGATCCGACAGTCTCTTTTTTTGTTGTCATTATTAACGTTAACGTTAAATTTTTTTCTTAATTTTAAAGATTAAAAAATAAAAAAAGAATAATTCCAGATAATTCCCAATATTTATAAAAAAAAAAAAAAAAATATTTTATCGCTGTTTTCAAAATAGTGTAATAGGTCATATATTCAAATGAAAAAAGATTGCCGGTAATCTTATAAAAAACGAAATGAGTTAAATTTATTTAATATTTGTGCTCATATGTAATAATAAATGTCTAAAAAAGCACCATTTTGTTTAATTTTTGTTATTTTTTGTAATAAGACATAAACCGAATTAAATGGTGCTTTTTTAGACGTTTTTTTACACATGAACGCAAATATAACGCATTTCATTTTTATAGGGTGATTGATCTACATTGGAAATCCTGAAAATCCTGATAATCATGGTAATTATAGTAATCTGGTAATCTTTTTGAAAGCGGCATAATTAGGACCGATAAAATATTATATAATCTTATCAGATGAATAATGTTTTTATTTTTTTTTTAAAAAAAAAAACTAAAATTGAGAAAAAGGATTAATATATATCTAAGTTTTATATTGCGGAAACATTATTATTGTTTCGTTATCAAACAATCAAATGACAATAATTCAAAATGAAAATCTTTGATCGTCATAAAATATAATTAAAGAATTCAATTTTGTTTATTTTAATATTACTAAAATGGAATAATTAACACTATATAAAGAACTTGTATAATGGCAATTTATTGTTCAGTCGACAAGGATTTGATGCCCGATATTTTTTATGACACCCAATATTAATTTCGATTGGACGATATTCGACGGAACTATAATTCATTGGATGAGGAAATATCGGCTTTTCTATTCCCCATTTATTATTTTGTTATAGACTTTTTACGTAAATTTTTGAAATTTTAATTTATTCTAATAATTGTTTAATTATTATTAATTATAACAAAAATATTATCTATTTACTAATTATAGTAAATACTTTTAAAAATAATTATTATGTATTTCAATTGTGAATATTTATCAATAAATTTATCATTTAAATTTATGCATTATTTTTTTTTCTGAGAAGTGTTTCTGGTGATCTTTCGTTAGTAGTATTATCCACTTTTTCATTTAAAGAAGGTGCATAAATACTGTAAAAGTATGGTATATCATTTTTTATATTAGAAGAAATAGCCTTGACCATATGAGGAGCCGCCCGAAACATGGCTGTACCATGTTGGTATTATTACTTAATTATTTTAGGTTCGATTCTTCGCGTTCTTCAACAAACTTCGATGACGTTAACCCAAAAAAGTTAGGCAAATGTATATGACTAATTTACCTGTAAGGCTGTAATCGATGTTGTTTAAAAAAAGTGTAATTACATATTATGTAAACATACTAACCAAACAAATCACCAATTTCCCGACGTCTATAATAAACCATCCTAAATCCTTAAACGCTTCTTCAAATTCTGGAAGATCTTTATTTGGCCAAATATTTGGATGACATTACATCGGGAATTCTCTCAGTTCTTCTTCAGTAGCCTACATCAGGATAAATATTTTGGGTTACCCTTTTAATGTATCATAAAATATTTAATTATCGACCCAGAAATATATAGTATAAGGGTCAGATGATGAAAAAAAATTTTTACTATGAGCTGTACGCATTTTTTCAGGGCCGGAATTATGATAATGTCAGTCGATTACTATAATAGGAAATAAAATTCTGACTGGAATTATCAAAAATATCTAAAAAAGGAAAGATTTTCATGTTTTTTTTTAGTTCAAAATACGTATTAAATACATGAAAATTATCAATACATACCTTTTTTACCGTTAAAAATTTCTTTACCACAGCTCAACCAAACTTGTAATCTTCAGGTAAGGAAGTGAAAACTGACGCTAAACGCAACAAACGAGCACGTTTTTCTACGTAAACTTCAGGAAGATAGCAAAACAATGTCGAATGCTTCCTGAAAATATAATTGTTATAATTTTATTTTTATCATTATATATCCGTATTTTTTTTTTTGGTGTGATGTGCACGATGACTATCATCATGTAACCTAATGTAAAGTACACGTGTCCATGTAGTACATTTCGGGGATTCGGATTTATTTGAACCCTTTTATATTAGTGAGCATCATATGGGGGTCATCTGAAAAATTGATATGCTACATAATAAACGCGTGTATCAACCGTTTCTGCTTTATATAGGGACGCATTTATTTCACCGAAAATCGTCCCACCGAAAATCAAGTTAGAATCATTTTATCGGCAGAATCATTTAACCGACAGGATCATTTCGCTAACCGTTTACTTCACCGACAAGTTCTAAATTTTACAAAAAATATTTTTGATTTATTCAGTTGATTTTTTTGTATTTTTATAATCCAATATTATTTCATAATATAATAACCACTTAATACAGCTATTTAATAATACTGTTTATAAATACTAGTAAGTGCTTTAAAATGTATTTTATATCATAGAAATTTCATGAGTGCTAAATAAAAAATACTTAGAGTCTTTATCCATATTATAATTATGTTACATACATTAAAGTATTTTTTATTATTAAATTAGTTATAAGGAATATTAAATATTAAAAAGAAAAAAAGCTTGTGATTATGATGATATTACATCTGATTTCAAAAAGGTTGGGACACTTAACAAATTTTAAACTCGGAAATATTCGGTAAAACTTGATAAAATAAAAATTACTGTATAAGCTAATTTTGGAGTAATATCCGAGAATGATGGTATAAATTTACTTTATTTATTTGCCAAGTTAAAAATAATAAACATGTTTAAAATAGCAAACTTCGCAAATTCATGATATTGTCTATAAAATTAATAATTTTGGAGAAATTTATGATACTTTCATAAAGTTTTCCAATGCTGAATATGACAATAAAAAAAATGATTATCTGAAAATCAAATAATTTATATTTCGTGAATATTTTTTTTTTTTTTTTTTACGAAATTAAGCGCCCAATATGAGAACCTTGTTTGCGTGGCCGGAATTATATAATAAAATGCAAATAATAAGTTTATTTTCGTATCTAATTCACAGTGATCCATAAAATTATGTCCATATTCGTAAAATCTAATTTTTTTTTCTTTGGATATTGAAATTCCATAATGGCATAATAATAATCTAACATGAAAAAAAGAATTTTAAGTTTGAAAAAAAGAAACTCCTCAGTTCGACATATGCTGAATGTAATATATACTTACTTTAGTCAAATACCGAACCATTTCTAGGAAAATTTCAGAGAAGCTACAAAAAAAAAGTGGTCTTAGTATGGTTTAAAATCATACTAATAATTCCTATGATAGGAGAAAGGTAAGCTAACCCTCCTCAAGGAAAGCCAGTTTCTCCTTAATGTCCCTCACTAGTCCGTTACTATCCATTATTACTATACTAAACTAAATAAAAGACAAAAAGAAATACAAATAATGACAAATAACCTATACTAAACTAATACATATAACGACAAATAACAAAAATAAAATACAACAAAAAATACAACATATTATGGATAATCTGTGGTACCCCTAGTAAGGCGACAATTATCATAGAAAGTAAGTTGCTGGTTTTCAACTTACCACCATAGCGAAGAAATTCAATATTATCAATATCCGTTCAAATTTATTTCCAATTTTTAAATTCGTTATACGCTGAACGTAAAGTCTAAATAAACCTTAGAAAATATCCAAAAAAAAATTATATTTCATTATCAGGATATACCGACATTATCATCAATATATAAAAAATAAACTAGAAAACACTTTATACCATGATACTTATTTTTTTTTAGCGAAAATTTCAAAATGTTAGGAGAGGTCTTAAGCTCTTTTCTTTACGCCTTCCTTTAGGTATGTGGGTTGTTGTGTGTAGGTTTGTGTGTGGGTTTGTGCATAGGTGGTATGTATTTCTTTGCTTTTTCCCTTCCCGATCGTAAATATTAAAAAGAAGTAAATAAGAATAAACTAAAAGACACTTTTATACCATGATACTTTTTTTTAGCAAAAATATCAAAAATTTTAATAGAGGTGATCGTAAATATTAAAAGGAAGTAAATAGAATAAACTAAAAGGCACTTTATACCATGATACTTTTTTTTTTTAGCGAAAATATCAAAGTTTTGAGAGAGGTGTTCGCAAATATTGAAAAGAAGTATATAAATATATTATTAAAAAGAAGTTTGAAGTTTGAGGGAACTTTTGAGGTATATTTATATCTTTTGAATTAACTCCAGATTTATCAGCGTAGTAAAAAAAGCAAAAAAAAAAAAAAATCAGTATCAGTAAAGGTTTATGCAAAAAAAGTATAATAACCAGTATTGTGATTGTAATCTACCTCTTTATGGCAAGCTTTGGATGAGTCATTATGAAGAAAAAGATGGATGGATAGATAAATTAATTATTGAGTTTCAATTAAACTATTAAACTATTATTTGTATTTACTGAGATAAAACATGCATGATCTCGATATTGATCATCTTTATTGATATTTTCGCCAACCAGATCAATGGCGCAAGCCACACATCGGATTTATTAATTCTCAATTGCGACTCAACAACAAGTTTCTTTAAAATATTATAGTATAATGACTGATATAACAAATTCAATTTCCTTCGTCAAACAAAACCGGAATTTTCTGTTTATCTTTTTCGGATTTCTTTGTTCGTAATATATTCTCAGTTAGTTTCTTCACCACTTCCCTTTCCTTAACAATCACATTTTTTAAGCCTACGATTGCTCCTTGTTTCTCTGATATTATTTGTTCCTTCATATCCAATTTTTTCCTATTTTATTCTTTGTACGCCTAACTTCCTCACGTGCCTGCCGCGACTATAATCATAACTCTTCATTCTCCCTCAAAAGTCTTTTCAGTTCACTGGTGTATATTTCGTAAGACGAACTAGCACAACTAATATTGTATATTTGATGGATGTATTACTGACTTTCTTATTGACTCTAAAAAAAATCTTCTTCTCCACTTGTTAATACACGTCCTTTCTCTCTTACTTCCCGCGTGTGATATTGAACCTCGTGAGCCATAATAGAAAAGCTTTTTATTTTCTTTTATTAACCTATATCTATATTCTGCAAAGTTGTACGCTGACTCCATTTTTGTGGTTATTTTTGTGTATTCTTATAATAAACTTTTTCTTTAATAACACTTTTTCGTCCCTTAAAATTTTTGACTGAACGATCAGCGGAAAGAGTTTGTCGGATTCACCCACTATTTTTTCCTTATTTAAACATTTAATTTTTTGAATTAATTATTTAACATTTTAAATTTTCATTTACTAATTATCGTGTAAGATTATAATTATTTAGAAATTAAGCTGCGGTAACAGAAAAATATTACGGGCCAGTTTTCGACCAAGTTCGGATCGATTCATTTCTAATTTTTACTAATAATAATGATTTAGATCAAAAGTGGTCCTGAGCCGGACCAGCAGGTTGATCTAACCCTACATTTCTAAAAATGAATTTCAAATTTTTAAAATTGCCATGTATAACTTTTCAATAATTTATAATCATAAATAATTCAACAATTTATTTTTTAAAAAACAAATTTAGTAAAGTAAATTTAATTATCCCATCGGTATTATGTATACACCGATGGATTTTTTTGTAAATTATTCCACCGGTATAAAAAAAGTATAAAAAAGTATAAAAACCATCGGTGTATACGCCATACACAATGAGATAACAAGTATTTATTCACTCAACATAGTAAACATACATATGATATTCATCTTTATAATTAACCAATATTCTTTATATAGCTATTAACGGAGATATTTAAATCATTATGATGTCGAACTATAATATTATGTAACTTAAATTCCTTCACTTCATCTTTCAAATTAAATAAATTTATTCTATCTTTAGTATTTTCAACTGCTAAATACTTGACTCTTCTTTCCTTCATAATATATTCTTTTATATAATGTAAAATATCTTCACTACCTTTTTGTATTACTAACAATACATTGACAAAGTATCTTGAGAATTTTCTAAGAATAATCTAAAATCACTTTCATTAATAGTAAGAGCCAAACTTATGTATTCTAATCTAGAAGGAAGTGCTTGTCCCAGATTTTGTAATATGATTGAACTACCTTCAAAATTACCATTTGGAGAATTACTATTATATTCATTTATATCAATTAAAAGATAATTAAGATTATGTTTAATATTTTCGATTAAATTGAACATTTGATAAACAATCTCACTTTCTTGTCCAATAAAATTAAGAAAATTGATATTTTTACAATATTTTGCAATTAATTCTAATAATTATTGATTCAATGATAGATCGAGACGAAGTATATTATACCCGAAATTTCCTATATAACCACCAGATTTTTGTAATAATTGTTGTAATGATTTAATTTGTAATACCTTACTTATAAATAAAGATTTCAACTTAAATGATTTTGTTAAATTAATAATTTGCTGAGTAAAGTCAGTATTTAAAGAATTACAATAAAAATTATGAACAGATTCTAAAACATTTAATTGTTCAAATACTGTTTTAGATTATTAATACGCAATAATAGAAAACGTTTGTATTTAAAGTATTTGAACAATTATAATCCTTTGATAAAAATAATGATTGACATAAAAGAAAACTATTCCGATTTATTAAATCTTTTTAAGATTTTGTTGCAAATTAATTATTTGTGGTATACGATCTTTAATTTGAGTAATATAATTATTATTATCTATATTTTGAAGTTTAAGTTTTTAATATTGTGAATGAAATTTGTATTTTGTAAAATTAACTCAATAATTTTATTAGGATAAATAGCCTCATAAGCGATACTTGCACTCTCAATTTCAAGAGTATGTAAAGTTACATCATTTTCGATAAATATCGTAAATAGTGATACACATATATTAATTATTATGTAATATCAATTAAGTATGATATATTTTCGAAGTTTACATCTTTAATAGGAGATCCAAACCATCTCTGGATAAAAAATATAAACTGATATGTGTTTGAATATTTTAAAAAAACTAGGATAATTGAAAAGTGTACTCGAAGTTAATGAATTATTAATAACTTTATATTTATAATATGTTGTTTTAAGTTCATCATTTATATAAGTAAATAAATTTCGATATAATTATGGTTTTTGGCATAAATTGAAAAAGGATTTTCCTATTATAATGGAATCGCTAAACCGACACCATAATCTGTTAACCAAAATTAGGGATGGCAACGGTCACGGTCATTAACCGGTTATGACCGGTCATGACCGTGACCGATATCGGTCGGTCAAAGACCTCTGACCGACCGTTTGACCGACCGGTCTGACCGACCGTTTAACCGACCGTTTGACCGACCGTTTGACCGATCCTGAAAACGTTTGCGAAACGTTTTTTAATATAAAATTTAATAAAAAAATGTTTCGCAAACGTTTTTTAATTATTTTAATAGAAAACGTTACGAAAACGTTTTTTATTAAGTATTTCATAAAAAAAAAAACGTTTCGCAAACGTTTTCAGGATCGGTTAAACGGTCGGTCAGACCGGTCGGTCAAACGGTCGGTCAAACGGTCGGTCGGTCGGTCAAGGGTTCTTGACCGGTTATGACCGAGACCATAACCGACCGTTGCCATCCCTAACCAAAATGCATGAATATAAGGTTGAATAATCATTCTGTAAACAATTTATAATTTTATATGTTAATTCAGGCAAATCTTCTGAAAATATTTTGAACATGTCATATTGTAATTGAAAGTGAAAAAAGAGAAAGCGTCAAATTTTTTTATTACACCGAACTGTGTAAATTATATAATTTTCGGAGTAATTATTCCGATATTGTCATACAAATCATATCAATTAATTGTGTAACATATTGTAATATAAAGTGAAAGTGAAAAGGACAAGTTTCAAATTTTATTATTACGCTGAACTGGGTAAATTATATCAATTTTCGGAGTAATTATTACGATATTGTCGTACTAGTCATTTCAATTAATTGCGTGTAAAATGATTAATGCGGTTTTAATTAAAATTATTATAGGTTTAACAATTTTTCTAATTTTTCGCACTAAATTATAGTGCTTTATTGTATACCTTTAGGTTTCAATTTCGATGGTTTCCCGCCCCTTGTTCACGTTCGCGCTCGAAATTCCGCACAATAAAGAGGTTTAAAAAAAAGGGAAAAGAGTCTCAAGATTTTTTTTTGTGTTTGATAAAAATAGAAAAAAAGATCGATAATCTCTATTTTTAGGACACTCGGTCTGTCTGGGCGAAAGGAAATTCTGGTGGGACAATGTCCCACAGGTTGGGACATTGCGATTTGAACAAATGCATCGTCACGTGCCGGACGAGCGTCCGGACAACTATATCACCTTGCGTCCTTGCGTAGTCTTCGGACTAATTACTACATGATGCAGTAAAATAAGTAAATTCTTGCTTAAATGCATAATTTTTTTAAAAAAAGTTAACAAATACATTCGCCGATCTTTTTTTCACCCTTTTTATATTGTACCTATTATAAACGATAAAAAACTTTGTTATTCTATTAAATCACTGAATTTATCATATTTTATTAGTAATTTAATGCTCACATCATTATTTAGTGGATGACCGATTGTAAGTATTGTTTTTGTAATTACGCGAAATCAAATTTAATAAATTGCGCCACGGAGATTAAAAAAAAATATTGGTATTTACGGTAATTTTTTTACTTTTTACTTTTTTTAAGTCAGAAAAGAATTATTAAAACATTTAGGTTGTAAAATTAATTATTTGATAATTTAAATTTTTTTCATTAATTGTAATTAATCAAAAATAAAGCTGCGGTAATGGAAAAACATTTAGATATTATAAGCCAGTTTTGGATCAAGTAATTCAAGTATGAACTGATCCATCTCTAATTTTTATTAATTACAATGATGCAGTTTAGTAGGCCAATATGGTCCGGATCGGTTCTGACCGAAAAAATCAATCTTTTGGGTCCGGTCTGGATCGAAATGGATTGATCCAACCCTAGGTTCATTTTTTAAACTTGTCATGAATAAAAAGTAATTTTTCAATAAATCTTAATAATAAATAAATAATTTGTTTTTAGAAAAGTAAATTTATAATAAAGAAAATTTAATTATTCAGTAGTTAACATATAAATGATATTCCTCTTTATATAATTAGTCAGTATTCACTATAAAGTCATGAGCGTTAATATATAACTTTACATAATTTTGAACTATAATATTATGTAACTTGAATTCCTTCACTTCATTTTTCAAATCAAACAATTCTATAGAATCTTTCAATTTCATGAAAGCTAAATATTTGATTCTTTTTTCCTTCATAATATATTCCTTTATATAATGTAAAATATCATCCCAACCTCTTTGAATTATTATCAATTTATTAATTAAAATATCTTGAGAATCTTCTAAGAATATCATAAAATCATTTACTTTAATACAAAGATTTAAACTTAAGTATTCTAATTTAGAAGGAAGAGCTTTTCCTAAATCTCGTAATAAGGTTGAATTTTTTCTAATTTTAACACTTGATGGATCATCATTGATTGAAAGATAATTAAGATTATATTTAATATTTTCAGTTAAACTGGATATTTGAAAAGCAATCTGACTATCAAATCTAAGAAATTTGATATTTTTACAATAATTTATAATTGATTCAAATATTTGTTGTTCAAGTTCTAATTTACAACTATTTCCAAATTCAATATTTTCTAAATAACAACCAGATTTTTGTAATAATAATAGTAATGAATTCATCAGTATTTGATTCTGACTTTTCATCATTCATAAATAAAGATTTTAATTTTAATGGTTTAGTTAAATTAATAATTTGTTGAATAAACCTATTATTTAAAAAAGAGCAATAAATAATATGAACAGATTCTAAAGCATTTAATTGCTCAAATATTTTATCTAAATAGGTTATAAATTTAAAATTGATTCCATAGAAAATGATTTTATTTAAAGAATTTGAACAATTAGAACCTTTTGACATTAATAATGATTGATATATAGGTAAATTACAATAACATATTAAAATTTTTTTTAGATTTTTATGTAAATTAATAATTTGTGATAAAAGATTTTTAGCTCCTATATTTCCATAATAATCACTAACATAAAGATTTAAATTGCTAATATTTAGAATGAAATTTGTATTTTTTAAAATTAACTCAAGAATTTTATCAAAACATGTAAGATCAAAATTACGGTAACCCGAGACATTAATTTCCAGAGTATATAAATTTATTTCATTTTCAATAAAAATTTTTAATAGCAACTTCAAACCATCTCTCAACATATAAAATAAACGTGTTTATATTCAAAAATTTTAAAAACTTGAGATAATTGAACAGTAAATTCGAAGGTAATGAATTATTAATAATTTTATATTCATTTAATTTTGTTTTAAGATCATCATCTAAATTATTTAGGTAAATTTTAATAAAATTATAGTTTCCGGTACCAATTGAAAAAGGGTTTTCCCATAATAATGGAATCGCTGAACGACACCATAATCTGTTAACTAAAATGCATGAATGTAAGGTTGAATAATCATTCTGAAAATAATTTATAATTTTATATGTTAATTCAGGTAAATCTCCTGAAAATATTTCATATTGAAAATGAAAAGGAGAGAGATAACAAAAAATTTTTTCATTGTACGCTGAACTGGGTAAATTATATCCGATATTGTATGGCAAGCCGTTCAAGTCAAAAGTCCGCTGCTATTGCAGCAGGTACCTGTTACTTTCACGGCAGGTACCTGTTGTTTTCACGGCAGATACCTGCTGAATTTGTGGCAGGTACCTGCCGAATTTGCATCAGGTATCTGCTGGATTCACAGCAGATAGCTGCTAGAATTGCGGCAGATACCTGTTAGCTTTGTGGCAGGTACCTGCTGAACTAGCAGCAGGTACCTGACAGGTTGCAAATATGGTATTGTGTTTTTTCTGGGTCAAAAATTTTTTTAGATTTCGCATTTATAGTAATCTACCGAATTATTGGATCCAAACTAGTTTATTTCCTTTTCAAAAGTGATCTTCATCTCATAATTCCGCCCATTACTATAAATTTTGCTGGAGTAATGATATATAAGGATATTTATATTTGGTTGTATTATAAATAAATTTTAAAAGATTGCTCAATTGAAAAGATTACTGTAGAATACATTTTACAATAAGATTAAAGATCAAACTATAAAATTCATTTTATTAATTTTTATGTTATTATTTTTTTGAAGTTTTGCTTCATATATTATTATTAATTTATAAGAGTTTGGGATTGACATAAAATATTGATTTTTCAATGACTTTCATTTTTATTCAGTAGTAAATCTATAGAAATCAAATGTTGCATAGTCACATATTTATATTTATTGTAAACTACTTTTTACACTCACTGCATATATCTGTAAATATCAATTTCCAAGAAATTTCACAAACTTCTGCATAAAAATTAAGAATGACACCAAAATTAACTATTGTGGATTATAAAAATCAATTGCATATGCGCTCTTTTTATCTGACAATTATAATGATTCACAAATTCTCAAATGTAAATTTTTTAATTATAAAATAAAATAATATCATTTTTATAAAAAAATCATAGATTTTTTGATGATAATTTTTTTTTTGGACTTTTTTTTAGACAAGACTTTTCTTGATATCATTTTTTTTTCATTAGACCAGAATTTTTTAAAAAATTTTCTCTTTATAATAATATATACACCAATATTTTTTTATGTAATTTTTTATTTATTTTTATACATATTTGCATGATATTTTAATCAGATTATTTAGAAATACTTTGAATTCATATTAAAACTATTAAAGATTTTAGCATTGATTATACGATTAATTTTAGCCAAATTTTTAATGATGGGTAGAATTATGAGATGAAAATCACTTCTGAAAAAAGAAATAAACTAGCTTGGATCCAATAATTTGGTAGATTACTATAAATGTGAAATCAATTGACCCAGAAAAAATAAAATACCATATTTGTAACTTGTCAGGTACCTGCCGCAAATACAGCAGGTATCTGCTGCGACTTTTGACTTGAACGGCTTGCCATAATATTGTTGCACAATTAATTGTGCGACATGCTCAATAATCAGGCGCAGTTTTAACAATTTTAGTAAAAGAGATTAATATGAAAACTAAAATATAGAGATCGACAGTTTGACGCTCATTTATCGACGTCATTTCAGGGCTAGAATTACATAATGCTGCTTGGCATTATCACGTTAGTTGGCACTGTAATCAACACGCTTAGGATTATACAAAGACCTTTTATTCTTTCCTAGAAATCAAATTGTTTACACTGTTAGGTAAATCACAAAAATTAGACTTTGTTTTGCTTTAATCTTATAAGCTTAATTCGATATATATCAAATTATCATTTCACTAAATTTTGGGATAAATTGTCATGAATAATAATTCTTAATTATCAAATAAGAATAAATGAGTATTTTTATTAAATTTATTTGTATTTTATTTATATCTATAAATAAATAATTAATCAATTTCTTTTATTAAAATTATAAACTTTAATGGTTGGGTCATAATATTTTGGAATTTAATGTTATGCAACTTAAATTCTTTCTAATAAAACAAATTCCAGTTATTATCTGACGTACTTTCAAGGAAAGAACCCCCTCAATAACAAACACCTTTTACACATGATAATTCAATATGAAAGTATATGTAATTTATACTAAAAGCATTCGGATATGTTCCATATATTTTTCATATCATTCTTTATTTATAGGGAATATTAAGTAAGTAAAGTATGCCATATTATTGATTATTAATCATCGGAACAGATTAAAGATTGTTACAAAAAATATAAAGATTTAGGACCATGCAAAATTTATTTTTTTCCCAATGGAATTCTATCATAACTTGTTTTTCTGCATGAAAGGAAGTAGTATAGAAACAGTTTCTGTTCAAGCAAAAAATTCAGGTTGCGATCATAAAGCTCACTGTTTCTCAGATGGTGGATTATTTTGTGGGTCATAAGATGCAACCATACATCTTTTTCATGTATGTCATAGTGGTCATTGAATGTGGTTGACTGGTCATATGTCCAATTATGGTACTAAGTAATATAGACTTGAAAAATTCCTGAAAAAAATATTCCAAGAATGCTGGGAATTCCACATTGTCCTAGAAGTTTAGGTATTTCAGCAAAAATTTCCACCTAAAAATTGACCAAAAATTTGCCAAAGCCTAGATTCTGGGAAAATGCTAAGAAATTCTCCCTTTTTCTTCACATGCTCAGAAAAAAGATAAAAAGAAACCAAGACTTCAAGAATATTTTTGCCTCCTTTGATACTATGCAGCTGCTGAAGGCAATAAGCTTTTCCTGATGGGTTTTCTTTTTTCAAATTTATGAGAAACAAGGGCTTTAGAACATGAGCAATTCCAATGATTCTTCATCAAATCTTCAGACTCAACCAGTCAACCTCATAGCCCCCTCTGCCCCATGGTAATCTTTACCAATTTCCAGCATTTGAAGTAAGTAGCCATTTGACTTTTATGAACACTAGGTCTACAATAGTCATGTGGATAATCTATTGACAGATAGCCTACCTAAATTATGCAAAAAGGCGGGACATATGGTAAATGCTATATTCCTCTTAGAAAGTAATTCTTGTAGAGCACTTTTTACATGAACAGCTTATTGCTGTGGCGTTTCATGAGGTCTAATAACAGACAAATAATCATATTGTTTTTCTATTTTATTTATTTTTACAATCTGAATATATTCATAAGAACCACATTTTAGTCCAAGTCATACTCAGGGTGGAGATTGATGGGCTTAGGCACAGATTTATAAAAGCCTCGTCTATAATGATCTTAACAGTTTCTCCAGGCATATTTATTAATAATGTAGCGATTTATATTAATTTGTCAATTTATAGCGTTTTTATCAATTTATAGTCGATTTTAGCAAGATTATGCTATAGAATATTTTTTGCGATAAGTTGAGCTGATCATAATCATGTGATAAAAATCACGTGATAAAAATTTTGAAACGATATTCTCCGAAGATAGAAAATAATTTGGCGTCTTGGGCGTAAATGATGTTTTGATAACGTAACTGATGACCAAATTGCACAATATTTGTATTCACACAGCAGATTGCCAGGTTCCTTTAAAAAAGTTTATTCCAACATTTTAGAAAACTAAAAATGAGTACTTCAAAATCGGCAGGCAAAAGACGTGAAGATTATAATATAATAAAAAAGGAAGAAAACTTTTGGAATAATTATGACAAACTTAACAAACCCTTTTATACTACAGACCCAAAGAAAATTATTCCTAAAAGTTCTGTTCCCGCTCCTTTAGCATCTAATAATAACAGTCATAACTATCGGAATAGTAATTATGACAAACTTAACAAACCCTTCTATACTACAGACCCAAAGAAAATTATTCCTACTGTTCCCGCTCCTTTAGCTTCTAATAATAACAGACATAACTATTACCAGTATACCGCTCCTTCATTCTATAAAACACCTGATGGAAAAATAGGACGTGACAATAAACCTGGCAGCATGAAAGTAGAAGGTATGTTAGAACTAATAGCAAGCAGTTCATAAAACAACAACTGATACATTATTTTATGCAATAACAAGTGGTTCGGAAACCAAATCCTCCTCAAGTCTTCATATCGCAATCAACTCCACGGAAACAAAGCGAGAAAATTAAGCGAGTAACACTTGAAGAAGGAAAAAAAATAGTAAAAGACTTCATAAAGAAAAAGAATAAGTAAAAAGAAATACCTCACCTTCATTAGTTTACTTCTATTTATTATATTTTTTTCCGATTTATATTTATTTTTCTAAAAAAATGCGCAATAAAGTGAATCTTAAAATAAGATTTTTTTTGGCTGTTATTTCTATTAGTAAGTTTATGGTTTGATGAAAAAAATAAACCAATCTCATTTTACGTTAAAAAATTCGAAATGAAATCTTTATTATATTTTTGTAGAGAGAAAGGGCTGGCCGCCTAAGTAAAAATGAAAGTATAAAATGATAGAGTAGCAGGGAGGAAATTTGCCGTGCCCTAACCCACATGATGGCAGTTCCTTCACTGCTACTCAACAATGATGTGATCATCCAAGCACCTATTTTCTAAATTTTCACTTTTATATTTTCCCACGGTAAAAACCCTTTATCGTATCTTTCCCAATTACTCCCATCCCAAGTCTAATAATATCAACTGATACAATAGTACACATCTGATCTAAAGAATAATTATTCGCATTAATAATCCTATCAAAGATGCCCAAAAACTGTTCTTGGATTACAGAAATGTTATTTGCGAATCTTTGGCTCGAGCCTACAATCAAAAAAATGTTAGTCAAATCTCTCTAATACATAAAGCGGATTATCAAGAATTATCTGTCTTATCTTACCAGAAGAAACAGAAGAACCAGAGGCGCTTGAATATGAATTAGCTGATACAGATCCATTGATCGAATTAGCTTCAGATTCATTTGACACACTTTGTTGATCAAAATCGGGACTTTGAACTACTGCGCAATATTGATTTATTTTGTTTTAGAGATCTCTGATAATACAAGTCTGGATGTAACGGATTTCTCTAAGGACAAATTCTACCAAAATCATTTTGATGGGCTTCTTCAATATTATTAAGTCTCGAAAATATTTTTTGTGCTTTCTGTGGCGTAGCTGGCATCACGTGCCTTAAATTTTTCGATTTCTGCGGGGAGTTTATTATTAAGCTCGGTATTAATTCATCAAAGGATTTTTTCGGTTTCCGTAGTAAAAATTGCCTTGTTTTCATATCACGTAAGGAATATTCGACGGCAATTTTTTGTTTGAAATAATGTAAGAGCACATGGAAGTGGCAAATAAACGCCGAAACAAACAGAAAAAAACAAAAGATAAGCTTGGCATATTTCCTGAAAAGCTGATCGAAGTTAAATCTTTTTATAAATAAAGACAAATAAAATTCACGGCTTGAATTACAGTAGTAATTTCGGCCCGGCTCATAATGCGTGTGTAAACAATTGATCACTACGAAAAATTAATTGGTTAGTAATCATGTGATTTCAGGGTCGCTCCCCAGTAACACCATCAAAAAAAGCTCGGGCATGTGATTTTTGAGCATGTGATTTTGTTACATACATACGGGCGCAGTTTGTGGCTACTGATCTATTTGAATATTTATCGCGTATTATTTAAGCTATTATTTAAGCTTTCCTTTCTTTTCGCGTCTGCATTATCAAATACCAAGAATACAAAATTTTTTTTTTTTTTAAAAAAAAATTTGGCTTATTTTATTTACAATAGCTACTTGCAGAAAATATGAAACCTGTAAGAAATAAACCTAATATATTGGAAATCACTAAGTAAGCAATAATACCAGTTCAACAAACTAATTTGCAACTGTTATTTGACAGCCTAATTAATGCTACCTTCTCTTCTAGAAGAGCAAAACTAGTCTGTATCATAAAGTAATAAGGCAAAATAAGTTAACCATGCCATTAACATGGAAGGCATACTGATAGCACTCATTATTTACAATAATTTATTTTAAATTAATGTACTTTAATAAATTGAAATTGAATAAATTTTATTGTCAAATAATATACATTCTATTTTAATAAAATAATTACACTAATTTTTAATTTAAAAGAATTTGTTTACTCTTATGGATTAACATCTATAAAGTTTCATTATATTCTCAAGAAATCATTTTTGGAGTGGAGTATCTTAGGGTAAGGAAAGTTACTTTAGGCTGAAATACTTACTTTGAAGATAACATTGATGTTGGAGTATCTTAGGATTAAGGTAAGGAAAGTTGGTTTAGGCGCAAATACTTATCCTTGAAGATAACATAGACATTGGAGTATCTTAGGGTTAGGTAAGGAAGGTTAGTTTAGGCAAATACGTTTACCTTTGGAGTTAGTGTTGACCTTAGGAAGTTAATTTAGCAATAACTGCGTAGTGCAATTTCCATAGCCACACTTAGCCGCAGGCAAATCACATGAATCACGTGCCCGAGCTTTTTTTGATGGTTACGCGCCATTGGCCAAATACGTTTTTCCGATTAAATTACTGATCGTAAACGCTATAAACACATGTTCTAGTTAAAATATATGTATCAAAGAATTTAATAATTGAATTTTTTTTTATTAAAAATATATATATATGTATATTATTTCCTATAAAAAATACAAATTTAAAAAATAATTATCAAATTATGAAATCAAAAAATGGCTAGTAATCATGTGGTTTAAGGTCAAATACGTTTTTCTGATTAAATTACTGATCGTCATTTTGACTTTGGTTTTTCCGACGAAGTCCCGCTATAAACACATGTTCTAGTTAATAATTAAATTTTTTTTATTAAAAAAAAAAAAAAATATATATATATATATATATTTCCTATAAAAAATATAAATTTATAAAAATAATTATCAAATTATGAAATCAAAAATGGGTTATTCTCTTTTTGATTTTCGATCATCGGAAGAAGGATATATTAAAAACCTAAATAATTTGGTTAATTTAACTACAATAAATCCGATAATACTAAGAATGATGATTAATAAAATTGCAAAAATATCAAGATTATTTGCTCTAATAATTCCCATCCTAGTATCAGCAGGAAACCATTCCTTTAAAAAGTCATTATTAAAATCTTCTACAAAAGTACTACTATGTAACATATATTCAATCAAATCAGCAGCTCTAAACTTTCTCTTACTATTAATTTTAGCTAAAACTTTCATTCTTTCTGAATTTTTCTTTACGTTCTCATCTTTTAATAATGAATCCATTTTATTTAAAATGTCATTAATATCCAAATTATTTAAACTTAACGATTTTGCTACACCAGCTGTAACCAATTTTTGTGCGTTACCTATTTGATCACCAGCAAGTGGTAAAACTAATACAGGAGTACCAGTATATAGAGTTTCATGAGAACTTCCTGCTCCTCCATGACTAAAAAACAATTTCGTATTGGTATGATTAAGTACAGTGAATTGTGGAGCAAATTTTGTAATATGAATATGTGGATGTTCGTTATTTAGTATTGGTAAAGTTTGAACTTGTGTACCATCAGATAACTTTAATGTAGGATGGAAATTATCTTTTGATGTCTCAACTAATGCCCAAACTACGCCATCAACTATTTTTTTATTGATTGCTTCTATAAATGATTGTAAAAGTTTACTGTTGTTATCAGTGGTTGTAAAGAAACGTGTACCAAAAGCTACATATAGAACGCGTTCATGACCATTTATAAAATAAGAAAGTTCTGGTGAAAGTGGTGGATATTCTTCTGATAATATCGGTCCGATGTCCTAAGGATGAAAAAAAGGGAAATTAATTATTATCATTTTATCAAATTCCATAAATAATATAGTAAAGAAGTAAACACAATTATTTTACCTGAACATACGGTGGTATAGTCTGTGGTGGCTATAAGTAAGAAAAAAAAGTTTATTTAGAGGTTTATCAAAAACGAAGTTTTTTTTTAAAAAATCAATCTTACTATTAATAATTTATTTATTAATAATTACCTCAAAACCGAAGAAAGTATCAACCAAAACTAAAGAGGATTTCACACCTCTTCCAATAGCAATATTACCAGGTTCAATATTCAATTGTTTTCTTACATCATTTATTTGATTCATAATGCTATTAAATGAATAAATAAATTGTAAAGGTTGAATGAAATTACATCTAAATCTTTCCAAAATTGATGCATTTTCTAATGAAATGCTACAGCCGAACATTGGATCAGATTTATATGGTTTAGGATCCATTACTAAAATAAATATGAAAATAGAAGAATATTATTAATGATAATTTTTTAAAATAAAATAAAATAAAAAATTGGGAAAAAAAAAATGTTTTGTAATTACTTCGAAGTCCTGAAGTGAATCCGACAACGGGTTTTTTTAGGGCGTGAGCAATGTCTATACAAGCATCATTTAGTAGTAAATCGCAAAAAAATAAGTCGGTATTATATTCTTCAGCAACACTTTTGTATATTTCATATACTCTTTTGTAGGATTTTACGCCTAATTCCAAAAGTTTTGACATTTTATCAAAAGTAATTGCTTCGTTATTGACTTCAACTCCAATATCTCTCAAGCCTATTTTAGGACCTAATGAAATTTGCTTGATAGCTGGGTATTCTATTGATGTATCATTTTCTCCTGACGCTACTAAAATCACCTATACGGTATATTGAGAATGAAAAATATGAATAAACCTATCCAAGATACGTTAAATAAATAAAAAATCCTTACATTGTAACCTCTTTCAACCAATATCGTAGCAATATCTAACATTGGTTTAACATGACTTCTTCCGCCAGGAAAAGAAGCAAACAAAATATTTTTGGGTATGTTTGAGCGATCTATATCAACTCCTCTAGAAATATAGTTTTGTGTCGCAGTATTAGCATTGACACATACTAATAGGAAAGGAACCAATAATAATAAAAGTGATTTTCTTTTAATCATTTTTTGTTGACTTTAATAATGAATATTAACTATAGGATATACCCTAATTCCTCTTTATATATATATATATATTTTCTTACAAAAATTTTCATTAAAACATCGTCGGATAAATTTACGGAATCTTCTATTTTTGTATTTAATTAAATTTACATTTATAGTATAAGTTGTTTGATATCATGCTTCTTTATTTGGTTTACAAAAATGGAATAGAAAAAAATTTACTTTAAGGCAAGTATTTATCCGATAGCCACATTTATGTGCCGAAAATCATCTATTTAAATTCGGTAAATCGATAATCAACGGTACGGAATGATTTAGCCGATGTATGCAATTTAAATAAGGTTCATTTTCGTTTACGTAATTTTTTTTTTCACCAGTACGACAGAACCACGTGTATTGTTTATGTGTATTGTTTATCTTTTTTTCTTTTTATCATTGTTCAATGAGCAAAAAGTTTTTAAAAAAAAGTAGTAGTTGTAATTTGAGGCGTAAGTTGAGAGATTTTAGTCACGTGAAAATGAGATAAATCAATTCTGTACTGCGTATGAATGGCGATTCAAATTCGTAAAAAAAAAAATCGCACATTTTAATTTATTAGGGATAGTGCTGAGGTTTGATTGAGTAACCAAAATTGGTGAAAAAACAAAAAAATTAATGAATAAATAAATAAATAAATAAATCTCAAATAAATAAATAAAAATAAAAATATAATTTAAGAAAAAAAAATAAAAGTAAAAACTCGCCCAAAAACTTAAACCTCGAACTACTTGAGTGAGTCCAAACTTTAGTCAGTCGTTTTTTTCTTAATCTGAAGGAAGAATAAAATTTTTATTACAGACCCCGGCGAAAGTAATGGCGGTCAGTTTTTTTACAATATGTGCGCAATTTTATAATAAAGCATCAAAAAATTTTTTTATTTTCTGAAAGATGGGCAAAAATTACATATATTTCATTAATTAACTAATATTTGGTATGGCCTCCTTCTGCATCAATACATGCTTTAATGCGACTTGGCATGCTATTAATGCAGTTAATAATTACGATGTTTTCAATANACAAGTAATCTATCTAAAAATAACTAAAAATAACTAAAGATAAAAATAAATAATAAAAAAAATAAATAAACAATAAAAATAACAAAAAAAATATCCCGTGACATTAGCTTATATCCTGCTTGAGATAAGATCAGCCTAGCGTTTTAATTATACGGCGCATTATCTGCATAATAACTAATATTTATTGAGAAAATTGTTCGAAATTGTTTCAACTCGATCTTTTCTTATGTCAACAGATGGAATCTTAAGAGAAGTGACGCGTGGTTTAGTGAATGATAAATGGTTAACATCCTTTCAGCGATCTGCAGAAAAGAAATTAATGCGCAGGATTTTAAATGAATATTTGGATAATATTCATGATAGAATATGGCTTACTCGATGTGATGAGACCATAGAGTTAGAAAAGCAAATGGGAATTTTTAGGGATATGAAACGTAAAAAGAATAGACGGAAAGATGAGGTTGATAATATTATATTACAGGAAAATTTAGAAAAACAAAAAATAATAAAAAATTAAAAACTTTAATAAAAATAGATTTTGAAAATAATATAAAAGATGATGTATTTAGACTAGGGAACTCTGAACGTTTTAAAATAGGTAATCAAGTGATTAAGTAATTTAGTAAATACGTAGTTAAATAGAAATGGTTTAAATTTTGATATATCGTGATTAGCACGCAGGATACGTTAGTTATATATTTTAGATTTATTCTAAAATTTTTATATGAAGAGGTGTAGTTTAAAATTTTAAACTAGCTTCAATGTAATTTTTTGTATTTACTAGTTTAATGTAATGCGTTACAATTACTAATAAAAGGATCTACAGACCCCGGCGAAAGTAATGGCGGTCAGTTTTTTTACAATATGTGCGCAATTTTATAATAAAGCATCAAAAAATTTTTTATTTTCTGAAAGATGGGCCAAAATTACATATATTTCATTAATTAACTAATATTTGGTATGGCCTCCTTCTGCATCAATACATGCTTTAATGCGACTTGGCATGCTATTAATGCAGTTAATAATTACGATGTTTTCAATATTATCCCATTCCTCTCTAATTAAATTTAAAAAAATATCTTTTGAGATTTTTTTCTTTTGCGCCACCATACTCTTAACCTTTTTCTCAACATTTTTCTTTAAAATAGCCCAAACATTCTCAATAGGATTGAGGTCAGGGCTATAGGAAGGCCAAGCAAGGACCCGACCCGGAAGGTGAGTTTCCAAGTCACCTTGAACATCATGGGAGGTATGTTTCGGGTCATTATCTTGCTGAAAGACCCATCGGTTACCATGCATTGCACTTGCATTATCATACAAATGTTCATTCAAAATTTGACGGTATAAATGACGATCCAAATTTTCAGTGAACATGTGCATGCCGATTTTTCCCTTAACGCTTATTGCACCCCAAACATGAACTTTAAATGGATGTTTTACCATCGGAGCAATGGGTTTTCTGTCACGTGACCATGCAGGAAGGGTATTACAAAACATTTGAAATATGGTTTCGTCAGAAAATACCACTTTTTTCCAATTATAATTCACGTGATCACGGGCCCAAGACAATCGTTTCTCTTTTGCTTTCTCTGTCAAAAGAGGAACCTTTCTTGGACGAACAGATGCAAAACCAAGATTTTTTAGCTCTCGATGAATGGTCCGTTCACTAACCTCAAGTTCTGGATTTTTTTCTTCAAGCTGTGCCTTCATTTCACTTGCTGTAGTGAAATGATTGTGCTTGACGATCCTTCCAATTTGGCGGCGTTTTTTAGACCGATGACCTATGGTAATTTTCCGGTTTTTTTTAATGAACTAACATAACGTTCACAGGAGCGCAAGGGAACACCTGTTCTTTGTGAAATTTCTCTTGCATTCCGGATTTTTTGCTGCCAAAGAAGGTTAACAGCATTTCAGTTTTTTTCGAGGGTGGTTAACGCCATTTTAAACGGAAAAACATGAGGATGTTTTTTATTTTCTAGAACTTTTTTTTGTTTGTTTTTTAAATATTAACCCTAAAGAACAATTTGGAAAAAATAGAAAGTTCTAGATTGGAAAATGAGCGCGTCACGGCCTAAAAAAGAAGCAGTACTCGCACCGCCATTACTTTCGCCGGTGACTGTAATATCTTTGATTATTGATTAACGTTAATAAAAAAAAAACTTTCAAAAAAAGAATTTTTTTAATTATTAGTAGACTACTACCAATAACTAGAGATAGCAGAGCACTAATTAGGAGAATATTGGACCAAATCGGAAAGGTGGTTACAAAAATTTATTTTAATAAAAGAAATTCTCTCGCTCACAATACCAATTACGATCTAGCATTTGCTAAATTTCATTTTATATCAGTTTTATATATAAAACAAAGCTTCACAATTCTTAATAAGGGTATTATATTGGTATATCGTATTTCTGTCATGTGGTTCCCGTCATTTGTTTAGGATTGTCCTACATGGAAAATATTAATAACCAATAAAATTCAAGACGCAAAATAATAATTCATATTCGCAACTTCATAACTTAAACGAAACGAGACTTAATAATGGATTTTTAATAAATATTCGTGTCATAGATCTTTTTTTTTTTTTTTTTGTTTTTTAAGAGTTGCTCATAATAATAAGAATTTCCGAAGATTTTTAAATTTAAATAGTGAAGTTGATGAAGTTGGCGTGTAATTTTTACTACGGTAAAATTAACACGTGATACGTAATACCTTTAAAGAAAAAAATGACGTCATTTCTGGCACTTCTTACTCATAAACTTTTGTAATAATAGAATTTCAATTAAACTTATTTTATTTAAGATAAATTTGTATCGCTTTTCTGCATAAGTTATTTATATTTAAACCCTAGAAATAAACCTCTATAAATTTATGATCACATTTACAAAATAAATTACATTAGAGTTAATTTTTGAGAAATATATTGTAACATGGTTGATTTTTTCTAACAATTCTCAACACATATTTGGAATTTTTACCATGACTACCATAATTTTATTAATTTTTAAGAGTAAATTAAACGCGAAAAAAATTTTGATATTCATTTTTCAATTAGTTTAAAAAAGTTTATTTAAGATATTATTAGGAAAACGTCGGCCATCAACTGTATAAAAAAAGACGTTGTTATTGTTTCACGTTGATTTATGTTGATAAAATTTTAACTTATATAGATTTAAATAATAAATCGTTCAGTAAATTCAAGAATAATTCGGTAAACATTTTATTATTGTCGTTATTTTATTCACTTCTTGTAATATACTTTAATTTTTTTCTAAATTACGTAATATATCTCATGTTAAAGATGAAATTTATGCAAAAGAGATCAAAATATTATTATTTAATAATTCATATGTATCGTGTTTTTTCAATAATTTACCAGCAAAAAAATTAATTTTTGCTATGCCTTCAATAGTATGAATTTTCATTCTACTGTTGTAATTTTACGAGTTAATGTTTTAACATTAATGTTTTGACAAATACACAGTTTCGTCAATAATTTGATCCTTCTATAATTATTATTGTAATTTGACCCTAGTAATACTATTGAATTTTTGCACCATGATATTCTTAGTTGTTCGTCATTACTATTTACATTGTTAGTTTTGTTAGTTGGAACTTTACCATCAAATAAATGAGGTATATTTCATCCAATTGGTTAATTATTTCCAGAAAAAGCGTTATGAGAAATTAATTGAATTATTTTGTAATAAATATTCATATTCTTCCAAATTAATTTAACATCCCCCGTTTAATCATTAAATTTGTTTAAATTATTCTCTTTCCTTCAAATTTTTCAGCCAGAAAGGATGTTAGTTTGGAATGATTTAAATTATGTTTATTAATTAAATCTTTCTCTATTATATTTTTTTTTAAAAAAAATGGATGTGCAAACATAATAAGTACCTGAATAAGAAAGGCATTATGCATATCAAATGAATTAATATTGTTTAAAATTTTCTTATATTGCAATGAACTTATATCTAACCAAAACATGAGTAGTTATTTCATAAAACCATGATAAAATAATAATACACATACTTATAATTCATATGTAACACTTATGTTTATTATTTATAAAACAATTATTACTACTATACTGGTATTAGTTACTAGTACTACAATGTAGGTAGGGTAAAACTAAAATAAGCAAGAAAAAAGTGAATATGTAAAATATCATCTACATTCTCCTTTAAGTTCTTTTTTTTATCTTATTTGTAATGTTGAGTTTTAGGATTAGTATGATAGAGATATTGGTGTCTTATTTCTATGAATTTAATTTGAACATCTTACATTTCTAATAAATTGAAAATTTAGTTACGAAAAACTTTTTGATATTTAAATATTTTCAAATTGTAAGTAATGGTAATTATATATTTGAGTAGCCTGCTCGGCAATTTCAAGATAAATTTGCTTTATGCCAGCTGATTCATTGCACCATAAAATGGATGTCATTAAAGAAATTGTATGTAGAGGTAAGTTCAGTCCCTGGTCTTGAGCTCATGGAATACAAGCGTATCGGTATGCTTGCAAAGCATTAAATTGACTAATAGTACAATTTGATAAAAGATTAATAGTATAATTTGATAAAAGATCAAAGGGAGTAAGAACAGGCGGAAACAATGGCCGAATTTGTCCTAATATGGGTTTTAAATCTGTCAACAATGACTGAATTTGGTTAGCGGGTACTGATATGCAACTTAAAGCTTCATATACTTCATCAATATCGGGTCTTAAATCTGGATCACCATTCCAACATTTTTGATAAAGTTGTTGATATTCCAAAGGTGTACCTTCAATTGGTTTTTCTCTAATATCAAGATAACTAATATGAGAACCTAATACAATTCGTGAATAACCGGGAAAAGGAGGACGTCCGCTTGAAATTTCTCATAATAAAACACCTAAACTATAAATATCAGATTTTTTATCTTTTTTGTAATTGACAATCTTAAAAAGTTGTGGTTCATTATATTCAGCCATTCCTAATCCATTAGCCGTTGAATTTGTTGAATTAGGCGTAGATTCTGATAATTGTTTAGATGTTCCAAAGTCTGCGATCATTAGTCTATTATTATCAACTAATATGTTTTTTGCATGCTAAAAAAAAAAAAATCAATAAGACTTATAGAAAAATAGAACACGATGCTTAAATTATTTTATATTACCAAATCTCTATGAATTATTTGTTTGGAATGTAAATATTTTAATCCAGATACAATATCTAAGGACATCTGAATTTTATCACTCCATAGAAGAAATTTAAAACTATTTTTTAAATATTCTCTTAAATTTCCTTGATTAGCAAATTCTAATATCATTGCGTACTTATTTGATAAAGGTTCTAATATAAAATAAAATTAGTAAATTATTAAGTAAAAATTTACATGAAGTATATAAACCTTTTGAAATTCCAAAAAATTTATTTATGTTTTGATGAAAACTGGCTTCCTTTAAATTCTTTAACTAAAACATAAATCATTTAATATAAAATTATGTAACTTAAAATTATAATATTATAATAATAAGATTACCTCTTTAACAAACTTGTTCATGCTATTTTCATCAACTGAAGAATGATCTATAAGAGTCTTTAATGCTATTTTAATTCCACGACTTTTCCAATCTGCGCTTTCTACAATTCCAAATGACCCTTCTCCAACTTTTTTCACACAACTGAACTCATTATATTCAACATAATGTATATCACCATCATTTATTTTCATATCAATCCATTCATTAAATGACGTCATAGTTAGGAAAAATAATTAATATAATTAATTGAATTAATTGAATTTTAGGTTTTATGTTAAACAGTTAACCAAACGTTTTATTTTTATTCTTATTTTGAAGAAAATGAAGCAGTAAAACACGCAGATCATTATTAAGTTTGAAACAGGGGGGCGGCTATTTATATATGTTTATGGTAGCACAGTATTTATTTTTTTCAAAGCTGATGCAGGAATCTTCAATTTGCACACACTTAAATAAGATCACGTGACTAAAAATGGGATGTGCCATTTTTCCGTCACCGTTCACGTGACTACTTCATTCGCATTGTTTATATTTATCTCAGAATTTTTTTGTGATCTGATCTAATGTGATTCAACCTCTCATTTTTAATTAGTGCTCCGCAAAATTCGGGTCTAACCCGGATAATTCAACCCGAGTGAATTTTAAATCAGGTCGGTACTAACAATTTTTATAACCCGTGACCCGCATGACCCGACCTGTCGGGTCAGGTTATTCATTTCCTTGACTCGGGTTTTGACCCGAATTAGACCCGGATGATCATTAAAATCACTGTGATTACGCGTTAATATTGATTACGTTTATATAATTTTGTTAGATGAATGAGGTAGTATATCCTCACTTAGCGAAAATTGCTAGAGACACCTTGCAATTGGTATGTGTATGAATTATTATTATTAATTATTAAAATTACATTAATTAATAATGCAACCAGTGTTCCAGTAGAAAGAGTATTTTCTGGTGGAACCGATTTGATAGCTGCAAAAAAAATGTAGTCTTAAAGCAGACACAATTAAAGCATGCATGTGTTTAAAGTCCTGGCAGACATATAATATAGTCAAATTTCTGTTAAAGCAAGTGATACATTTCGATTTTATAGTTCAAATATAAATCAATAAATAAACATGAATTGTAGATATCTTTAAATTCGTGCTTAGCTTTAGTTTTAATAATAAAAAGTTGTGTGTCATCTTGTAGATCAATTACCTTGTGTTATTGAAAAGATTATATTTGAAAAAATATTTTTGAAATATTACTAAGCATACAGTATATTATCCAATGAAAATTACTAAAATTTCGGGTCTAACCCGGGTTATTCGAATTAAATATACTCGGGTCAGGTTAAAATCGGATCATTGCTATTTTTGCCAGGTCAAGTCGGATATATTCTCCAAACCCGACTGAATCCGACCTGGTAGGAGCACTAAAAATAATACTTTATTAATAATAAAAATAATACAATAATATGCTTGGTTTAATAAATGTTAGTTAATAATTAAATATTTCATATTAAAATTCACAAATGCTATAATTTTCCCACATTAGTAACCTTCAAAATACCATTAATTTACTAATGTGGTACTTTTTCATCATAAGAAAAAGGCTAAAAGAATCGATATTATTCGTTCTAAAGGTAAAAATCTATATTACTACTTATGAATTATTTTCCGTATCTCCTTATTTATGCTTTTCTAACCCTTTTCTAATCCTTCATTTCATTGGTTCTCAACCATTGCTTGACCATTGCTTTAACCATTATTTTAGCTACTAGTTCAACATCATCTTGGACGCTACATTTATAACGTCACATGATTTAAAAATACTAAAATTTATATACTAATTCTATATATATACTGCGTCTCATAACTAATAAATTTTCTAATATGTTACGGCATTACACCGGTGAGGATGTTGAGTGGAGTACGGTGACATTTGGCGGTGTGTAACATAATGGTATGAAGCGTACTCAGGTGATGAATAGTATTCCGGCCCACTCTGAATCACGTGTTTGGCCGTCGTGCTATTTATCACTTGAGTAAACTGTCACATGGGACCGTACACTCATCATCCCCACCAGACTCCATAACTTTCCGTATCACTCACTTATCACGGGCTCAGATATTACATCGGACTCCACAACTATTCGTCTCACCGCGTACTAGTATAAACATTAAAGTCCGTCCGAATTTGTATTACCGTACTACTTTACTTAATACCTCTTTAGGACCATCTGTGTCCTAAAGATCAACACAAGTCACACAACACCGCCTTTAATCTTGATTGACTTCGGTTAAATTTACACCGAGCCTATTTGTTTTACAACGATTGACTCAATTTTAATTCATTCACACAAATGCATATCTCTGCATAATGACATAAATGCAGCCAGTTAATAAGGAACTTGAGTTTTTATTTATGCAAACGTGAAAATTTTATAATGTCATATGATTATGAAGATGGTAAATGTAAAAGATGCGGAAAATATAGTTATAATTATCCTCAACAGAGATGGTGCAAATCATGTCAAATAAATACTCTAGAAAAGAATTTTACAAATTGGACTAGTGGAAATGAAAAAATTGATAGTTTAATTCAGGAAAAGCAATTAGTAATCGATAAATATGATGATATTATAGTTGAATGGATACCATATGATAAGTTCGATGATATTAAAGAGTTAGAGAAGGATGAATTGGCTACAATATATTCAGCAATATGGAAGGATGGTCCATTACAATATGATGAAGATCAATGTGAATATTCAAGAAAACAGAGTACAAAAGTCAATTTAAAATTATATAACTCACAAAATATTAATGGATTTCTAAATGAGGTATTAATTTTTTATTAAATTTAAATATTTAAAATAAAATAATAAATTTTCTTTATTTTATTAGGTTAATAATGAATTTAAAATATATGGAATATCTCAAAATCCTTATACAAAAAATTATATTATAACATTTCCAGATGGATTTTATTGTAATAAATGCATTAAATTTCTAGATAATGATTATAAATGGTGCAAAACATGTCAAATTAATGATTTATTTGAAAATAATTTTACAAACTGGACTAGCGAAAATGAAAAAATTGTCAATTTAATCCAGGAAATGCAATCAAAAATTAATTCTTATAATGATATAATATTTGAATGGATACCATATGATAAGTTTGATAATATCAAAGAGATAGGCAAAGGTGGCTTTGCTCAAGTATATTCAGCAATATGGGTTGATGGTCCATTATTGTATAACAGTGATACACAAAAATATACAAAAAAGCAGGATAAAAAAGTTGCATTAAAATGCTTATATAACTCTCAAAATGTCGCAAGTGAATTTCTCAATGAGGTATGTGACTTTTCTGTAAATTCAATACTAATTTATATATTTTTTAATATAATAGTATTCTTTCATATTTTAATAGGCTAAATTATATCCAATTAAAAATCCTGAAAATTATTTTTGTGAAAGTATAATACTTAAAATATATGGAATATCTCAGAATCCAGATACAAAGGAATACATTATGGTTCTTGATTATGCAAAAGGTGGAAATTTTAATTATTGGATGAACAAAAATTATAATAATTTTGAATGGTCAGATAAATTGCTTACAATTCTTTATATTAGTGCGGGTCTTAAAGAAATTCATCAAAAGAAGATGGTTCACCATGATTTTTATACAGGAAATATATTGTTAAATATTGCTGATGAAATGCATGGTTTGGATGGTAATGTTATACATATTTCAGATATGGGATTATGTGGAGATGTTAGTAATATCGATCAAAGTAATATTTATGGAGTTATACCTTATGTAGCTCCTGAAGTGTTAAAAGGGGAACTTTATACTCAAGCAGTGGATGTATATAGTTTTGGTATGATTATGTATTTTGTAGCAACCGGAAAACAACCTTTTGCTGATTGTTCACATGATGAGTTTTTAGTATTAAATATTTGTAATGGAAATAGACCTGAAGTTACCCAGTAAAAAATTGAAAATCCGGAATTTGTACAGAAAATATTATTGTACGAATTCTGTACAAATTCCGTACAATTAGTGAATGAAAATGTACTGAATATGTACCA
>QZLH01000660.1:19407-35078 GCA_003833135.1 Oehlia diaphana
CGGATTAGTTACGGTATTACGACCTAATTACAGTATTACGACCTAATTATGGCATTACAACCTAATTACAGCATTACAACTTTTGCTTTTTAATGTAGATAGGTTGCAACCTATTACATACAACACTGTGTCTTAATATTACAGTTACAGCTAACATCTTTACATATACATATCAGGTACTTATATATATTGTATACCTATCAGGTATCTTAAATATATATGATATATATATTAGTACCTGATATGTGTATGATATGTGTATTATTTGTGTATGATTTTCTACATTTTGAGTACTGATATGTGTAAGATATGTGTAAGTTAAATCATTTTTTTACCAGTGGACCACCAATCAGTTAACTAATTGGTAACTGATTGGTGATTAATTAACATTTTTGCCAAATACTATTACCAATTAGGCAGTTTGCTAACTTTTGATCCAGTAATCAGAAAAGGATAAAATATAGTTCATTGGAATTATTTTAACAAGACAAATCTGTTAAGATAAATCTTACTATAGGAGTAAAATTGTATTTCTAGAATTAATACTTGATAAGATATCAACTAAAATATAAAAATAAAAATATACTATTTATTTTATTTAATCTTCTATCAATTATTAATCCTAAAAATACAATTTTACTACCATTAAATTTGTCATATTAAGATGATTCCAATACATCCTTTTTTAATCATTAGGTTAAAAATTAGCAAATTGCCTAATTGGTGATAATATTTGACAAAAATGCTAATCAGTCATTAATCAGTCACCAATTAGTTACCTGATTGGTGACTGATTGATAATTAATTAATGCCTAATTTTTCACTTTTTAATCTATAATTATCAATTAGCACACAATTATGGCTTACAATATATTATTCTTTTAGTAGATAGAATTATTTATGCACATATTTGATATTAATCAATAAGGGTATTATTTGTAACTACTTCATTAAAGTTCTTATAAAAAGTACAGCAGCTTTTTCAATATTTCTTTAATTCCATTAAGATAATATGGTAATCAAGTGGCGCAATTTTCTAAAGATGAAATACAAACTTTACTATTAATTTAATTATATAATATTCAAAGTAAATTTATCTAAACTTCTTTTTAAACAGATTTTTTATATTTAAGTGATATTTGTGAAGAAAATATTTTTACATCCATATTAAAAGAAGTAGTAAGTAAAAGGTAAAAATAGAACCCCAAACATTACTAAAACAACTCAGATTCTTGTAACTAAAATTTCAAAATGTGATATTTCAATCAATATTACACCTAAAAAAATCAAAATGTTCATGGCATTGAGATGAATCTAACAAGTCAAAGATCATTAAAATGCAATTACTAGATCCCAAGATAGCAAAATTTGGGTTTAAAATCTATATATAATTTTATACATTTGGAACAGAAATTAATTATAAGATTTTATATAAATTCAAATCTGAGTTTTTTTAGTAATGTTCGGGATCTTACAACAATATGCAAAAACTCATGAATTACAGAAAAAGGCTTACAATTATCTTATTAAATGAATAAATCAGGAGTCTAAATACATTAATTTATTTAAAAATTTTATATTTACTATAAGGATGTGATATTTTAGTCAATATTATATTTAAAAAGATGGATTATATATCAAATATTCATCTTGTTAAGACAAATTTAATAAGTTAAATCCAATAACTGGATCTCAAAATAGCAAAATCTAAAATTTCATATAACTTTATATATTTAAAATAGAAATTAATTATAAAGTTTATACAAATTCAGATCTGAATTTTTTATTTAACAATCTTTTAAGTTCTATTCATTCAGATTAATTTTATCTGATTTTAAAAATTCATCTTTAATTTCAAATCTATTCAGATTTATTTTAATTCAAATTTTAACAGTTAGAATTATCAGTTATGATTAATAATTTAATATATATAGTTTATAAGAAAATTTTCAAAATAGTGAAAAACTAAAAATATATATATATAATTTAAATCAGTATTTTAAGATTACTATTTGGATTTATTATTAATGTATTTATCTATTTAAAAATGTAGGATACAAATATCCAAATTCAATTTGAATTAAAAAATTAATTTTGAGTAGCCAGATTACAGATTAGAACATTACAGATTAGAACATTACTATAGGAAAAATTTGTATTTAAAATATTTTTTATTGTAAATAGTTTTTTATTAATAATTTTAATGTATTATAGTTTCATATAAATTATTATAATTAATATAAATTTACTTTAGAAATGATGTTTAGAAAAACAGAATAAGATATATGCTTATAAACAGTAAAGTTAACATATGTCAGTATTTTTTTCAAGAAATAGCTATTACATCATTATATAAATAATGACAATTTAGTATTACAACTATTTATTATTTATGTAAAAATAAAATTACTTGTGATTTTATTTGAATTATAATCTAGGTGAAAAGTCATTAAAATCACCTTAAGTTATATATTAGATTATTTTATAATAGATATAATATATATTATAAGAATATTTTATATAAAAGAAAAAATATATTGTCATTAATTTTATTAATTAAAAAATTAATTATAATTATAAAATCTTGGTTCAAGTCAGATAATTTCATATCCTAAATATAAATTTATGTAAATTTATACTTTATATATATATATCTACATTGTTTTCACAATAAAATAGATATTGTGATAATTTGATATATACTACTATGTGCTTGTTTATACAAAAAAAATATATTTAATATGTAATATACTGTATATTATATAATAATTTTTTTTCTCCAATAAGTTCGATATTTATATTCAATCTTTGATTGTAACAGAATAACTAACTAGATAATAATATATGCTATTATAATAATTCAACAATACAATAATAACTAATAAACCATTAAAATCTTTTGGTAATATTTCTTTATTACCCATGAAGCTTACCATTTGGCCTACCGTTTAAAGCTTCCAAATTTGGATTTTTTACTGCCTTGGTCTTTTTTCTCTTAAGCTTTCTCCATTGGCCATTTGACAAATTCATTTCAAATATGAAAGTTTCTTGAATTTCCTTGCCTTCATTAGGGATTGGCGTCTTTTCTTCATGTAAAATAATATGGCGAATCTCATCTTCATTACAAGATACTCCACTTGATATACTCATAAGTTTTTCGCGTTCTAATTATTTGGGAAAATAAATATTAATATATCATAAATAGATAAAAAAAAAAGAGATGTATTTTTGTTCAACATTACGTTCTGGTTTAGTGTGATGTCCACCTAAAAAGTTTATTATGAGCTGACGGTTGTCTCCATGAATCTTATTAGATTTATCAAGAACTGCTCCGCAATTCATTTCGAATTGTTTTCTCATTGTTTCAATCATTTCGATTTTGGGTATTTCTTCAAATTGTGATTTTGGCAGTTCTAAATCTGCAGCCATAGGATGTTCAGATACTAAGGGGAAGAAAAAATAAAATAAATTAAAATAAAAATAAAAATATATGGGATTAGATAATTTATAATATGTAATAATAATGATGATGTTATTACCTGATGATACTGGCTCAGCTGTAGTTGATGTATTAACTGGATTTGAACCCGAACCGTTCTGTGATATCATAATAGTGTTGAAATTATCTGTTGAGTTATCTGGCTGATATAGATGCGTTGGTGATAATGAAGACATAGGTGCCACCGCTTTCTTAGGCTTCTTGTGTGGTAATTCTTCATCCGATACAATTTCATCTTCAACTGTTTCATCATCTGTAAATATAAATTAATAAACCGATTAATAAATTCTCGATTCGAATATATAAATTTTTTAAAAAAAATATTATTTTAATAATTTTATCTATGAATTTGACATTTCATAAACAATAGCAATAATTTAAAATAATAAATGTTAATTGCTATAAAGGCTATGGTCACAATGTGAAATAAAAATACTTTACTATTAATTTTCTTCTTTTTTCGTGTAACTGCTAAATAAATAAATAAAACTTCCTAAGTCAGTAAAACATAAATTAATTGATTTGTTCTTAATAAGAGCGAATCTTACCGGGAACATTAGTCGGTTGTATGTCACCCATTTCATTAGAAGCCGCTGTTACTGCTGCCGCCGCCGCCGCCGCTTTTGCTGCAGCCTTTTCACGTTTTTCTTTCTCTTTTGCCAGTCTGGCTTCCTCCTTTAGTTTTGCTTTCTCAGCCTTTTCACGTTCTTTTTGTTTTTTTTTCTCCTCTTCTTCGCGTCTTTTTTCTTCTTGACGTTTTTCCCGTTCCTGTCTTCGCATTTCTTTCATTTGTTGTTCCTCTGACCGACATCATAGAAGAGAAAGTAATTTACACATTATCAAAATTGGCTACACTGAAATATTCCAGTCAAAGGAAAAAATATACATCAAATAATAGCCACACAATATGATAAAGTACTATGTGAAATATTCGTACCCATTTGTGTTTTAAGTTTTGTTTCTTCTTGATTTCGTGTTATAGTTGTTGCTGTTGTTATATCAAGCATTTGAATTTTCGTCGGTTTCACATATTTTTTTCCTTGAGTAATTTTTGGCTCTGTTGGTGAATCTGGTCCTTGTATAGATCCAGAAAAAGATCCTTATAACAGCAAATCGGTATTAGGAACAATTAATTATTAAAAGAACATTTATTTAATATATTAAATAACACAATTTTAATTACCACGAGAAGGATTCGGAGGTCTGTGGAATGGTTGTGACAATTGTGAAGGTCGACGCTTAGGAGGAATAAATAACGAAGGCCCCGATGAAGTAGTTGGTCGATTCGAAGGATCTGACATAAAATTAAATCCTGTTGCATTGACAGGAGAGGTTAATCCTGGCGAAGGTGGTGGCATTGCTACATTGTTCAGGGCATGTAAACGTTGTTGCTTTGATATTTCAATTCCCTGCCTTAAAGTAAAATGTGAAGAAGGCGAACGAACAGCTTCTGTGTTGATTGAAAGAGTTGAAAAGGCATCACTTATGTCACGATCTATAAAAGCATATTCTGTCGGATGAAATTTTATTCCAGTTTGTTGTACTTTACATAAATGGTACTTTGTTAGTTTTGAATTTTAAAAATTTCCGCTTTAAAAATAGAAGAACATATATCTTACTGCGTTCCATTAAATTTTGGAGTCCAAGCTGAGCGTCCTCAGGAATATGTTGTTCTATGTTAAGGTCAAGTGTACCTGTGGATGGATAATTTTGTAACATTTTTGATACTAAGCGGACCCACTCGTCATTGTCATTGCATCCATTTGTAATTATCTAAATTTGACAAATCGAAAAGAATAGAAGTAGATGAGTAAAGATTCATACGTAATAAAAAAAAGATGGTTGTATCAATTACAGTTTATTGAACAGGTGGTTAAGTATATTATTTAGTTTTAAATTTACTTAAGGCATTCCTCAAGATGTATTATTTTATTCCTCTGATAGTAATAATCACAAGCAAACTAAAACTTCTCATACTAATTTTATCTTTGGAATATAAATGAATGACAATGTCTAAAAAAAGCGCGATGCCATAAAATCAGATGTAATGCATAAAAATTTTCGTATTAATAATCAACTCGAACATTACATATTTGTTGTTTGGCATATCTTTAAAACGCGATTCAATTTACAGTAATTTTTTTAGGCGATTACAGAATAAATCTTGCAACACATACCGCAGTCAGTTCATTTCCCATACTACTCAGCAAGAGTTTCCTAATGCACAAAAGTGCAAACAAAACTCCCAGCTTAATGTTAGAAGGATATAAGTTCCAACGACTACAAATATGCTGCAGTATTTCCCTTGTAAGTTCCGGACCTACGATCGAAGGAAACAACCAAGGATTGGTTGACGACTGAATCAACCAATTTTCAACTCCTTCTGGCGTATTGCGATCCGCGGCCATTAATAAAAGTTTATAAGTACTTCAGTGGTTAAAAGTTACAACTTTCACAGTAGCGTTACGGGTAAGTCTTTGTTGTTGAAACCGAACTGAATGATCAGTGCACGATCCCAAGTTGGGTGGAGAAGAATCTACTATTTTATACATACGTGTGTAGCTGGAGTGTGAAATAGCAGTTTTTGGTCTTTCTTCAAAACAAATTCACGTGATCATATAGTTAGTAATTGAATCAGCAAATCAAATGAGTTATCCGGGTTGAGTTCATGCGATATATCATGTGCATTTTTTATTTACAAATGAAAGGAATTAGGTTCAACTTGATTGTATTTAAATATGCGTAATAAGTAATAATGAAAAGAAATTCAAGAAATTAATGTTTGTGAATTAATTTTGCGAAATTATTTCCGGAAGAAAAGAAGTTTGTGGCTCGTTGGCTTTCATGCACTAAAAAAAATAAATAAAAGATTAGTTAAACCATCCGATAAATTTATTTATTTTTCAGTTGATATTTCAACCTTGGGCTCAGTCTGACGTCTATAAAATTAACAACTATTACGTTATTAAATTAATTAAACAATAAAATATATTTAAAAAAAGGAAATTAACCTAAAGCAAGTTTGAATGAATGATTCTTCAATCTCTTCTGCATTTAATTTGTATGCGCCTTGAATAAGTACTGACGGAGTAGATTGCCTCATAAAAGGGTTTTCTATAAACGCACGACCGTTATAATTCGCAAAAAGGTTGGGTTGTTCTAGAAAATTTAAATTAATTGAGTATTCATAGATAATAATGTTTAATCAATACATTTCACATACTCGGAAGTGCACGAATTTGTTGTTCATTTAAATGAATTGTTTTTTTCTTCTTTCGGGGAAAGTTGGGTGCTTTCCAAGCGAGAGTCGCGGCACTGTCTGCGTTATCTGTATAAGTCCTTTTAACCGACCTGTGTTGCGCCACAATTGAAGAACCTTTGATTTTTATAAAATTCGTCTCTTCACCTTAGACTTAACGGATTGACAAGACCTTAATCATAAATTTTCGCCTTATACATTACTTGTCTTTTTAAACGTTCGAGAATCTTCTTCAATGTTAACTTCTTCAGTTTTCTTAGGCTTCGGAATACGTGAAGAAGTTCTAATAGCTTTTGTCTTGATGCCCGATTTAGTTGATTTTTTAGCTAATACTTCAGGAGTCAAGATCTCGGATGGAAGTTTAAAAATCTGCTGATGGCAAACTTTTTCAAAGTCGACTAGCTTAAAATATCTAAAAGATACATGTTCTGGGGCGACTACTTTAGAATTTGAAGACATTAATATTTCCTTTAATACGAAAGTTGGGAATATTTGTAGTTAAAAAACCAAATCAAAATCAGGTTAAGAATTATTTAAATAAGTTAAATTATATATGAACATTAATTTTATTTACTTTTAAATTATATAAATCACGTTCTTTTTATCAATGAATATTATATATATGTGTATAATAAATTTTTCTTTGGAATGAAATATATCTGGAAAAATAATAATTGCTTATATCATGTAAATAATAAAACAAATACTAAATTATGCTAAATTCTTTTAAAATTAATCAAACAAAAATAAAAGTATGAGATTCTATCAAATTTTAGGATTTTTATATTAATATATAGAACCTATACAAATTCTAATAGTAAAAAAAAAAAAAAATATAAAGATGATAACAAAGTTGTACCAAAGTATCCACAATATTTTGACTGATCGCCCAAAAGAATAAATTTCACCATTGCTTTAGAAAGCATGAGAATCAGGGCATAAAAAAAATTGTTCAATACAAATAGATTTTCACTCAATTCTTTAACTTTGGAACGACTTATTAGGCAGATAACTGTAGTTTTACCGATAAGGATGGTAGTTATGTTGTCCACGTACTTGGTGGCTACTGTACAATGCACCACCCGAACCACTATTATTCATGGAACTAGAATAAGAGGACCGAGTAGGTCCACTGCGAGAACTGTTGCCGCCACGACCATACATAGGAGAAGTCGGATGGTGGTGGTGGTGGTCTCTATAATTACTTTCATCCCGACTGGGAGAGTGTCGATATGCACCTAATCGACTGCTAGAACTTGGTCCACCCATTGCTGAGCCACTCCCGGATGATGGGCCACCTGAACCATAGCCGCTTTCTCTTCCGTACCATTGACTGTAAGATCCTCCACGACTTCCAGAACCTCCGTAACTGCTACTACTACCTCCATATTGACTATTATAACCACCATACCTACTAAATGTTTTTAAAATAAAAATATAAACGTAAAATAAACAACGTATTAATAATAATTAATAAATTTCTAATTTACAATCACATATTACCTTGAAGAATAATAAGCATTCATAGCATTATATTGAGCATACCCGCTAGGATAAGAACTTGGATAATTATAATTGGGATATTGGCCGTATCCACCATAGCCCGAATATGAACTAGGATTGTAACTGCCAAGACCAGAATATCCCCCGGAACTCCCATCTTTCCCAACACCGGACATTCCATATGGGGAACTATATCTGCTACTAGCTGAGCTAGCTGAAGAGGATAAACCAGACATAGCAGCCGCGGCTGATGCTGGAGACGATGATCCGTAATTTCCTTGATAAATATTAATTCTTTGTGATTTGTGTTTAGGCATTGCACGCTTCACTTCAACCTATATATTAAAATTAAATTGATTAATAAAGTACAAATAAAATTACAAATAAAATAGAATCAATTTACCGGTTTATTTTGAATTTCCAAGTCGTTTCTACCCATAGCCTTCTCAACTGGTTCAGAAGAATCAAAAGTGATAAACCCAAAACCACGAGGTCTACCAGTATCACGATCAACCATCAAGGTCGCATCAATGACATTTCCAAATTGAAGGAAATATTCTTTAAATTCTTCTTCGGATACTTCCGGCGCAATACCTCCTACAAAGATTTTTTCGGTTTTTTCTTGTTCTTCACGTGGAATGGCTCGTTTGGGATCAATCTATATGTTAATATTGATTTACATAAATTATTTTTATCCACAAACATGAAAATCGGCAATATCAAGGTTTTCCTTAATTTCGGGTAGTACTATAAAATTTGTGATTATAATATTCCTACTTACAATTTTCCCATCCAATTGATGTTCTTTCACCAATACGGTATTGACAATGGAAGGATCTACAAATGTGAGAAAACCAAAACCACGAGATCTCCCTGTATTCGGATCTCTCATAACTATACAATCCGTTACTTCACCGTACTGTGAAAAGTATGATTTAAGGCTCTCTAATATTAATTTAATTTATTTAACCATAGGGAATTGATTTGGTATTAAAAAAAGAAAAATAAGAAGATAGATGAATAAATCGTTGAAAGTATTTAATAATAAATATTTTATTCAAAATTGAATAATAAATATTGAAATATTCAATGAAAAAGTAAAAATAATTCGGATTAAAAGATGATCCACTCAGAGTTCATGCTCAAGCTAATCAACTTTCCATTGAACTTCGCAAATCCAAAGATAAAATAATAAATGACAAATTTCTCTCTTAATAAAACTGTATCCTATAGAATATCTCTTATGTTTGATTGTCTCTTTAATAAATATATGAATCAACGATGAGAAAAATTTTTTTAACTAACGACAGATTGTCGACTAGCATCTTTCATATTATATATATATAAAGAGAGCGAGAGAGAGAGAGAGAGAGAGAGAGAGACCACAACGTATAGGAAATAAAATAAATTGTAAAGAAGGCTACGGTAAGACTAAAATACAAGAATCTTACCATCGGTTGTTTCCCAATTAAGACCTCCTATGAACATCTTTCTACAGTATTCAATGTGAACGATTTATGGTAAAGGAATACAGTTGATAGATAGATAGATAGATAGATAGATGTATTCGATATATATAGATATAATAATTTATATATATAAATAGTGTAAAAAAAAAGTATTGGGGAAAAAGAGAAACCTATTAGTTGTAATTTATCTGCAATGCTCTAAAGAAATAAAAATAAACCTAACCACAAAAAAAAAAAATATTATATTATAGTATCTTCGAAAATTTTATATTTCTCCCTCTCCCTCTCTTTCCATGCTACATCATAAAATTGTAATCCAGATTTCTTTGTGTTATATTTCTCTATTTTATTATTTGTATAGGCAATTTCCTTCCTCAAGGCTAATAATTATAATTTTTCGTGTATAACTATATGTGTAAGTTTGAGTATTAAAAGCCTCTCCAGAGTTTGCCTTCTTTCGATTTTCCTTCCTTATATTAGAAATCATAGAAGTGCATCATGAAGAATATCCTGGATCGTTGGTTTCGAGCAAGACGAAAAAAAAAAAAAGATACGGAAAAAAAAGAGGGGGAAAACTCCACAAAAAATTGCAATCTAAAAGTTTCCAACTAAAAGAAAATTGCAAAGAATATTATCAAAGCGATGATACTTTACCCTTCTTCGTGTGTTGATGCTTTATTATTTTCTTCTTTTTTGATCATCATATCAGTTTCTTGAACTGATCTTCCATCTTGTTTAGAATCTGATGATTGGCGAGATGACGAACTGTCGGCTGCCATTGTGAACTATTTGTTGCTTAATAATTAGTTTTTTCGATTGATCTTTTGGTTCGAATAGTAAACTCCTTCACTGAAAAAGCCTGATGTTTATAAATATATTTGACTGTTAAAAAAAAAATGTATTTCTATGTAAAAACTACCCATTAGTAACTTACTATATATATATTTTCAATAAGAGCGGGCTGAAAACTGGGACAAAAGGTTATTAATTACAACTCCTCTGTAACACAGTTTTTATTTGTGTAAGAAAACATTGTAAATTACTAATACGTAAATTATAACACTGCGCCAAATCTTTTGTAGCATTGACGTAAATTGAAGAAAATGAATTTACATATAAATCATGTGAACACATAAACTCATTTTCTACCAATTTTATTATTTAAAATATTTAATAAATATTAAATAAGAAAAAATTTATTTATCGCATGGTGCGAAAAAAATTATATATCACGCTTATTTTATCACGTGATATGTTGTTATATTATTATTCGCATTTATTATATTTTATTACATACTACATATACTTCTTATGTAGTTCTTTATTATCTTTCTGTAATCGTGTTCACATGGTTTTAAAAATAAAATTACATACTACATATTATAACCAAATAAAATGAAAAAGATATTAAAGACTTATACTTTTAACTACTTTTTTTATTAGGACATTTAGGAGCATAATGTCCAGTTTTATGACATAAACTACATTTACATCCACTTGTATTATTACTATTATCATTTATGTTTTCAATATCTATCTCATATACATTTTCTTTTTGATTTTTACTACTATTTGCTTTGTTTTTTCCCTTATTATAAGCTTTAAATCTTTTACCAGTGGGTCTACCTTTATCTTGACATTTTATTGGATCTTTGATATTATTTATATCATAAACTTGTCCATCAGATAATTTCATTTTATTACCCAAATTTATATTTTCATTAAGAATATTCTTCCTTCTAATTTGGATTGTGCTTTAGCATTCAATTTTGCTTCCTTTTCAGAAATATATGCTAAAAGAATATCATCCAGATTATTAATCATTATTGTTTAATGAATAATTTAAAGCTTGCTTAAAATGTCTTATAAGCTGACCATATTCAATTTTTTTTTTGCATACAATGTCAAACCTGAATTTCCTAAATATTATCATGATGTTTAAGAATAAAATCAGCTGGTTGACAATAATCTAATTGGTTTAAATTTTTTGAAGACACTTCAATAAATGTTTCCTTGAAAATAGAATCTATACAGTTCTAAAAATCATTTTGAAGCTATCTCATTGGCATTAATATTAAATGAAATAAAGCAGCTAAATTTTCAATCATCAATTTGAAGTAATAATGACACACAATTCCATAAGATACTAATAATAAACATGTGCACAAATGAGTTTCATCATTAAGAATGATAATATGTTGATATGAATTTAGGAATATATAAGGAATAATTTTCTATATTTCTTTTATTAATTCTTTTGACACTGAATTTAATAATGACTTTAAATATGTCTGCCGATAGTTATAATGATCTTTAACATTTTCAATTTTTTTTCAAATAATATTCAGAATAACTAACATTTACAATATCTTTACCTTAATCATTATCATTTATAAGTTCAATTTGATCCTAAAAATAAAACAATTAAAATTAATATTTTCAATTCTAAATATAATTAACAATCTTAACTCTAATTTTAATTTCTAACTCTAATTCTAACCCTAACTAACCCTAACTAATTCTAATTAATCCTAATCTTAACCTAACTCTAATTCTAAACTAATCTAATTCCAGTTTATATTTACTGATTAGTTTTAATGAATTCAAAAGCATCTTCAATAGATTGTTTTTTACATCTATATAGTACTAATTTACATATTTGTTTTTGTATTTCATTGATAATTCATAGTGAAAAATATTTCTGTATAGTCCTATTAATACTACTAAAGAAACTATAAACAACAAATGATTAATAATATATTGTTAATTTATATTTTCATACTAAAAAGTGTTTATTCATTTCTTCTCTTTGCATTTTAGAATCAAGAGCTTTAATTATATCAGCCATAGTAGAACTAGAAGAAATAGCTTTATGAATAATTGCATTAATTGATTCAACTCACTGTGTTGATTGCATACCAGCTGTAAATCTTCAACTTATGAATGTACATGTCCAAGAATAATGTATTGAATAAAATTGGATTATTCAAATATTCATTAGCAGTAGGATAATTTTTCAATAAAGCTTAAAATCTTTACTTAAAAAATTTTCACATGAAGAATTACACATACATTAAAAATCACGAACAAATTGCTTAAAATTTACAGAACTAAGCTTAGATTTAAGTCTTTTTGGCAAATTTTGTGATATATACCATATGCAATGAATATAATAAGTATTTTTGTATACAATGCTACATATCACGTTTATAGCTGGATCCATATCAGTTAATGTAACTTTTAATTCCAAACTTGTTGCATCTAGTGTTTGTTATAAAATCCATTCATAGCTTTCCTGTATTTCATCAGTTAAAAAGGCTTGAGCACCTAAATATGATATTCCATTATTGTCAATAATTATAAACAAAGATAATAGAAAATTATATTTGTTAGTTCTAGTAGTATTATAATCTGTCTATTCCCCATTCATATTCATGACCGGATATCTGATATTTTCAGATAATAGATGAAAATTTTGTAGATGATATAACCCTTGAAGTCAGGTTAATCACGTGATCAAAAGAATAATTAACCGAAGAATAAATGAAATACCGAAAAAAATATGGATAAATATTTAACCGATGGATAAATATTTAGCCGAAGGAATAATATTTAGCCGAAATAATTATAAGAAATGATAGTATATAGTTACACAATATTATTTATAGATATTTATTTTTAGAATAGTTTTATTTTTAAAATAGTTCATTTTATTTTTAGAATAATCTATTTATAGTTTTATTTAGTAGTCGTTAGAAGAAATACCATATTTTATCGAAATTAAGCACCCCTCGAAAATAAGCACCCCCCCTTATCTTGCACGACTTCAAGCAAAAATCAAAAATAAGCACCATCGAAAATAAGCACCCCTATACTTTATTAATATATGATTTACAAATATAACGATTAGAATAAAAAAAAAATTCCTATTCACTATCATTATTATTATCCATATCAACAATTTCTAATTCCTCCTCTTCTCTTTCATTTTCAATTTTTCTGAGAAATTCATCAATTTCTTCATAAATAGCATCATCTTCTGATCTGTCTAGTGCATTAGATATACCACATTTTTTAAAAGAATAGACAATAATATCATCAGAAATACTTTTCCATGCGCGCTTTACCCATCCGCAAATGTCACTTATCTTTACACGTCAAAGATTTCCTGCTTCAATATACCCAGCACCACCATTAGACCAAAAATGCCACTCTTTACGAAGATTATCCTTAAATGATTTATTGATAGCAATATCAAGGGGTTGACATTTACTGGTTAAACCACCAGGAATTACTGCCAAATCAATATTGCTTTGATTAAATTTTTCTTTAACTGACTCTTCCAAATGTCCTCTAAAAGAATCAAAAACCATCATGGCTGGAAATCTGGATTGGCCATTTGAACTTCTCATACGATTAAGATAATCAATGTAACATTTCATCAATTCAACATTCATCCATCCACTCTCTTAAAACTATACAACTACACCAGGAGGAGCCTTTTCGCTGCGTGGCATTTGTTTACCTTTGAAAATACAAATGGGTGGTAATCTAGTTCCATCTGTAATAAAAGAAGAATTAAAAAAAATAATAATCATATTAAGACCACTAAATCATCAAATATTTACCTGCAGCACATGTCAAAACAACAGTAAACCAGTTGTTTTCATTGCCTGTTCCACAGATGTGAACAGTTTTTTTCCCCTTTGTATTAATCATAAAGTTCCCAGCCATGTCAAACTATACAGGCGTTTCATTCATGTTGAATATGTTGCATAATTCAAAAGATTTCCAAATTCTAGGGCGAATAACAAACCAGTAAAACTCTTCCAACTTTTCTTCTAATTGCTCAGGAAGTTTTTGTGATATTTTTGTATGCCGACGCCTTGTTAAATTATGCCTCTTCATAAAGGCATTTAACCAACCTGTAGTTGCTTTAAACTCTGTTGTTAAATCACCATAAAGTGCTACCATATCTGCTCTATCCAAAATTTCATTCATTGAAATTCTTATGATTACAAATGTAACAGCTAATCCCTTTTTTCTTTGTTCTAAAATCCAGCTATATAGTTCCTTTTCAGCTTCAGGATAGAAAGCCTTTCGACCGGAACCCACCCACATATTTTTATCATTTATTTCACTTGTCCAAGTTTCGCTTGCCTTAATTTAGCGCCCAACCATAGTTTTGTCAATTTCAAAATGTCTGCCTGCCACATTTCTTCCGTGTTGAATAGCATAAGCAATAACGATTTTTTTTGTTTGATAGAATACGAATTACGTTGACGTTTAACCTTTGGCATTATTTTTCCAGAGAGAAGAGATCGTGCAAAACTCAAAATTCGCATTTATACGCGTAATTGAAAAAAAGCCCCTTAATTTCGATCATGTGTGTGGCTTAGCAGACTGCACCGTAAGAAAAAAAATTCGATCATGCAGATTGCGTCATAAAATCATTTTTTTACTGAATTAGAAAAAGTATCAAAATTAAGCACCACCCCAAACTTTTCGCTCAAAATCATTGTAAAAAGAGGGTACTTAATTTCGATAAAATACAGTAGATGGCGCAGCAAGAGAATAGATAGAAATAGTGTTTTATAGTTCTAATAAAATCTTTGAAAGAAAGTTAGAAAATAGGAGAATAATTTTTATTAAATTGTTATAAATAGATGTGGGATTCAATAGGAATTCTGCAGTCTTGGACTCCGCAGTTCATTGACTCAAATAAAATTATTAATTATTAAAAGTTATTTTGAATATGCTCATAATTTGCCTGAGAGTTAATTAATAATAAGTCCAGATAAATAAAGTATAGGGAAACTCTCTGAGTTTGAAATTAAAGAAATGAAACTAATAAAATGATAATAAAATATGGGAGAATTATCGCAGTTTGTAAGAAGAAATAATGTAATAATGAAAATCTAAACCAAGCGTACGAAAAAGA